>CM032332.1:6762550-7035360 GCA_019022515.1 Quercus aquifolioides | reverse complement strand
GGTGCCTAACCTCTTCCCCCTCCTGTACCCTAACACTGAACCTAGTCTGGTAGAAAGACCTTCATGGAGTCATGTTTTGGTTTTTGGACCTATAACCAAGTGGTGACTCCTTCATCTCTTTTTAAGAGACTTCATATACTTTTAAGCTTGCGCTGGCTTCAAATCTAAAACTGTTTTCAAGTAGATTGAGTGTAGTGTATCCCACCTTCGTGACAAGCCGATGTGCCATAAAGGGGGTACAAATCACGGAATTTACATGTCTTTTGTAGAGAATAAAATTAATTCTAGCAAGGAATCCTAATGGAATTTATTTGTACAGGGGAGATAATGAAGTTAAAGAAGGTCAACCTAATTAAATTTGATGATTTAGTATTTGTACAAGGGGGTACAAAACACAACATTTAGTATTTTGGGCATAACTTTCAACTCCGATATTAATTTTGATGATTCAAGTAGTGCTGGAAAGCTAACTTATAGGGCTAAAACTTTATAGTTTAATAAAACCCCGATTCTGACTTTAAATGGGCCAAAAATGTTGATTAAATGAAGTCTAAAAACTAGGGATTCTCTCTAAACGAGAATCCAACTTCAAATAAGATTTCTTGGACAATTTAAAGGCTTTTTAGGGAAAAACTCAAGAGGTAGCAGCCTTAGAAGGAGAATTAGGTTTTCTTAAAGTTTATTTACAATTTTTAGAGTTTTATTTGGTGTAATGACTTGATAGAAGCCTTGCTAAGATAAAGGGTGAAACCCAACTGTTTATTGGTATGTTCATGACAATAATTTTATGGTTTTAGTGCTTATGTTCTTGTGTTTTTTATTGATTTAATTATCTAGAATAGTGATTGTTTCTGTATATTCTTTGATTTAGCATAGACTCCAGCAGGTTAGATGCTTAAAATTTCCTGTGAATTTATTCACTAGTTTTGTTTTGCCTAAAATGAATCAAATTTATGCAACTAACTTAGAAAACTAATTCTTGATTTCTAATTGCTAAATCATCATACTAAGATCATGTTTTGTATGAATTTTAGTTGAGTTATAAAATAATATTGTTAAGACTACCAATGGATGTGCTGTGTGTGAACCCTTAAACCTTAGTGTCTTAATATATTGTTGTTTTCCCTCATTCTAAATTTTCTTTACCAAACCCTCAATCAAAATTTCTCTTACATTAAATTTTATTGTTTTTAATTTTTAATTTATCTTGTGGTTTGCTATTAAATTTTTTTTTCCTTATGGATTCGACCTCAGACACACTGAAATATTATTTTGTGACTCTTGCACTTGGGAGCATTATTTAAGTCACAACATGGTATTAGAGCAGTCGATCTTGAGATGATCGAATTCATTGCACCGCATCAATGTTTCATGGAGTTACTAAAATTCAAATGTGGATATTCTTTTTGATGGCTTCTCAAGGTCTACAAATTCTTTGCTCTTGACGACATTCCATCACTTCTCATGGTTCCCATTGCCTCTTATTATATGGAAGGAGAGGTGTTGAAGTGGTTTCAAGGCGTGAAGGCATCAAGCTTATGCACAAATCGGGTAGATTTCATATGCACCCACAATATTAGTTTTGAACACCAATCCTTCCTGCATCAATGGAGACTACCACCCAAGAATCCAAATGCAAGAGCCCGTGAATTACTTGATGGAGAACCAAGAACTAATCCTTGATGCACCCACTCAAGAGTCCACAATTCAAGAATTAGAAATCCAAGAATCAAAGATGTAAAAGTTGATAATTCAAATGGTTCAAGAATCACATGAGGTACTGAGAATTCAAAGACAATCCAAGGTCCAAATAACTAATGAGAATTCAAAGACAATCTAAGGCATCAGATGATGTCATGGATGACGTTAGAAGAAGCTGGTGTAGTTATTCGGCACGTGGCAGGAGTGTGACGGTGACAGCACGTGTAGGACTTCCAGGTGGCACATGAGAGCGCTTGTAGGGTCGGATGAGGGCTAGATTCTTAGGTTTTTGTAGATTGGTGAACAACAAGGCCTACATGGCGGTGTGTGTGACCATAATCTGATCAAGGAGTTGAGAATCCTTGGCGGCGCGTGTGAGGAGAGTCGGAGCCTATGTCTGTGCGTGGAGGCGCGTGCAGCTGCTGTTTGGGACGAGTTTCTTGGGTATTGGTCACGGTAGGCTGTTGAGCATGTCTTTGTGGTTGATTTTGTCAGGTGAAGGCTACTAGGAGTCGTGCATTGAACGGAGAGATTGTCACTACATCATAAGTCTAATTGGGTATTGGGATAAGGGTTCAATTGTAGGTTGGTATTAGGTACCGTGATTCCTTTTACTTGTAACCACTTGTTTTGATAATAGTGGATTCTTGGGAGTGGTGACCTTAAATTCACCCAGTGGAGTTTTGCTTCAGTGGTTTTCCCCATTCATAAATAAATCACCTGTGTCAAATTAATTTTCCGTTGTATTTAACTTAGTTGGTGATTTGTTTGTGCTACCACGCTTATTGCATGTAATTGAATCTAATTAATTCACTTGGCTAATTAATTGATTAATTTACCAAAAGGGTCAATACATTTTTGGCCTATCATAAAGAAATAATAACATACCAAAGATAGAAATTCCAAGTGCAGAAAAGTTTTCACAAAAAAAGAAGTGAAAGGAAAGGATTGGGCACTCACCTGTAAGTTTCCAATGAAATAAAGAAATAATAACAGACCAAAGATAGAAATTCCAAGTGCAAAGATGTTTTCCCATATGTAGCTACTTGTTTGGAGGTTTGACCCAAAAGAACTGCAAAATGACACAACTATAATGTATGAGACACTAAGCTTAAAAATTTCTAACTAAAATTCAAAAAATGAGAATTCACGAAAATTTAGGGAAAATGTATAAGTTAAAGAGAAAATGAAAGATCTATATTTGGGCCTTCAAAGTAAGAAAGTAGGGTCAAGATCACATGTTTATGGCTTTTGGACAAATAGGAACTCCAACCCCATACACAAGAGCAGTTCTTAATTAAGGATGGGGTTCAAGCCCATTACATCCATGAGAGAAGGAAGCATGAATGCAAAACAATTAGAGGAAATTAAGGAAAGAATGAAAAGCAAAAGGAAGACAATGGCTACAAACTTCTCTTATATCTTTTTATCGGATGTGAATTTTGACAAATCCACTATTTGATTGCATTTTCTTGTTATGTCCTCTATGCATGTAAACTTTCAAGAAGATTAAAAATCAATAACTATATCAAAAATTAAATGTTTAAATTTTAAATTTTTATAATCTTAAATTATGCATAAATTTTTTTTTATAGATTGAATAATAAATAACATCTTATTTGAACGAAATATGACATATATGTTAAGAACATGAAGATTGGCTTTTGATACTGTAATGTAAATAGTGGCAATGAAGGTTGAAGTATCTATTCACTATACAAGACAATCTTGACAATGCAAGAATGAAGGCTCGGTCATGTGAGATTGACAATCCGGAAAAGGAAAAAAAAAAAAAAAACACTTAGAAGACTCTTAAAAGACTCTCGGTCAACTGATAGCCTATTACAAAATTTTCGAGATTTGCTTCTGGATTGTTTGCTTGCGTCACTAAATCAGTGTGAAGACTAAAGGCTAGTTCAGCTGCAGCAAAAGCGGTAAGCTAGGATACATTGTCTATTACTTGTGCTAGAGATCTAGTGACTTAGTTTCTATCTCAAAAATCTTTATGGGTAATTATTGTATGGGTTACAATCGAACCCAACATGTTTTTTAAAGTGATATTTTTTTTTTAAAGTTGGTTATATGAATTTAGGTAAGTTGATTCAGTTATAGAATAGTCATAATTTTTAGTTCTTTATTGAATCACTTTCTTTGTATACTTGACTTATATTAAAATTTTTTATTGTAGATGAAAATACTAACAAAATTACTTGCCAACTTGAAGTTTGATTCTTGAGGTAAAATTTATATTAAATATTTATTTATTTTTCTTTACCTATTATGTTATGTTTTATTCTTAAAACTTTTTTTGTTTATTTATCTTTCTAAATAATTTAACTTTATTATTATTTTACATGCAATAAGAAGAGGCACAACTGAGAAGGTTGATAACTTGACATAGTTCACAAACATTAGCATTTTCTTTATGTTATTTTATGGTGATGATATCATTACTCATTAGTGATCGAACTTTGGATTGTGTAAACTTAGAAATCAATGTATTAGTTAAGTTTTATTTAAACTGTTTTTGTTTTTGGTTCTTTTTTTTTTTAGTTATTTGCGACCTCTTATTTGTATTGAAAGGAACTAGAAAGACAAATATAATATGATCATATTATTATTATTATTATTGCATGTTAAAAACTACTAGTTAACTTATAATCTGATTAATCTGACTTGCTTGCAAACTGTTTAAGTTCGATTTTTACCCAAACATGACCTTTTCACCATACTCGACCCTTAAGCTTAAGGCTACATTAGATTATAAAATACTTAATATATATATATATATATATCTTGAGTTGTGCTTAAAGTACCATTTTATAGTACTACAAAGACATATATATCTATATTAGGAATATAATATAGCCAAAGAAAAAAAAAATTACCAAAGCATCTCCAGGATAAAAGCAAACCATAATTCTATTAGTAGCAAACTTAAAAAATCCCGTGAACTTCTAGGATGATCCAAATCTATGAAAATTCGTTAAGAACTCAATTCATGGTTCAAGTATTTCTTTCTATTGTGATCCCAATGTTCATTAGGAAATTCTATTCTAGTTGACGATTTTACCATGTAAGAAATAAAGAGTAGAAATTAATGATATTTTTATTTAATGAGATCATTAATAAAACTAGGAGAAACTAATAACTATTGGAAAATATTATAGGTATTACAAGTTTGGGTGAATTGCAAATTACACCCTTAAAGTTTGGGGTGATTGGATTTTACACCTTGAAGTTTTGGCGTGTTTGGATTTTATACTCTAAAGTTTCAGAATTTAAGGGTGTAAAATCCAAAAAACCCTAAACTTTAGAGAGTAAAATCCAAGTTCAGAAACGTCAGGATGTAAAATTCAAACACCTAAAACTTCAGGGGGTAAAATCCAAAGTTTGAAACTTCAGGGTGTAAAATCCAATCACCCCCAAACTTTAGGGGTGTAATTTGCATTTACCCTACAAGTTTTATTACATATAATATAACTTACTGTGGGGCCAAGAAATCCTTCGACCCAGCCCACTTCGTTCTTGGGCCGAAGGCCCAAGCCAAGGAGGCGCCTGAAATCCGAGGAGGAAAAGAAGAAGCTCAGGCACAAACAGAACGGGCCAAGGACGACCCCATCATCGGGCGTCCGAGAACTTGAGGGATAAGCTCGTAACGAGCAGTCACCTCCACATTAAGTGTACCTGACAACTGCCCTGGCCGCATTGATGAGGAGAGGACTTCACACCAGCGTTGCCTTGGTTGCCGTGACTCTCAAGGAGACTGAGAAGGCGGCTGATGGGACAAGTACCTGAACAAATGTCCTGATCGCTCAACAAGTGTAGGGCTAGGATTAGTTGGGTAAGGGATATATAATGTAAGGGAATCCCTCAGAAAGGGGGTCCCTCTGGAAGAAAAAGGGGGAGAAGGAAAAGATGGAGGCCAAAGGGGAGAAAAGCCTCCTCGGCCATGGTCCGAGGAGCATCCCCCAATTGTAAATTGCTCTAAGCTTTTCATTAAATAAAAAGAGAATGGAGCCCACGCCCAGTGAACGCCGGCCGGCGCTTAGACCTTCGATCCACTATCTACAAATTCATTGTTCGGGGTTCGTTGGGCCCTTGACCCAGATCCGTTGGGCCCGGGGCACCAAAAATGCGGTCCCCACAATTGGCGCCGTCTGTGGGAAGGATTAGTGCGCCAGCCGGCGCAACGGGCGACTGTTCTAAACAGATATTCTACAAGAGATCGGTGGTGATGCAAAAAAAAAGAGAAGAAACTGCCAAAGAAACATCGCAGAAAGATAAAAGCTCGAGACAGAAGATTCAATAACAAAAAGAAAAACTTGATGTTATTTCATGAAAGGAAAATCTACAAATTACAATCAGAGGCTCAGACAGGCTTGTTTTACAACTGTTCCTACCAGCTAGTCCTACAATCAGAGGCCCAGGCGGACCCGTCCTAAAACTAGCTAGAGGGAAGTGTCAACCCGTGCCCTTACTGGCATCAAGAGAATGGGGGAGCTTGACAGTAAGCGGACGGAAGGGGGGTGAGGCTGGCTTGTTCCAAGGTCACCCACAACTCCTTTCTCGGAGCGGCTGAGCTTGAACAAAGCGAGGAGCAGATGCAGGGGCTCCGGGACGCCCTCCCCCATGATGTTCCCTTGATTTTCTCCAACCCCCACGAGCGACGGCCGTTGGAGACGGCAACACTCGGGCACCGCCCATGATGTGAGTTCGCATGTCTCCTCCGTCGGGGTGCGCTCCAAGGAGGGACGTTAGGTACTTCAACGACATCCCTCCGGGCCACCGTGTATGGCGCCATCGGTGTCACGCCTAGACTCTGCCGCACCGGAAGCCCAGTCGGGGTTGCGGCCACAATGGCTTTTGGCACGGATGTCCTCACGCCCGTCCAAAGCCGCCCCATATCTCCTAACTCCGGTCACAATTCCGGCGGGGTTATTAAAGGGGCATTGGGAGCTGAAAGGTGGTGCTCTTTCTGTTTGTGTTGAGAGGCTCATGGAGTGTGAGGAAACCATCCCCCCAGAAGGCCTTATATAGAGGAGGAGGGTTGGTGAGAATTAATTCACGCAGAATTCGAAAAGGGAGTTACCGAAGCGTTGGGTAATAATGAAGCCATCAAATTCCAAGGGGGCCGCAGGCCGTTGGACTTCTGACAATTCACGAGGCCATTAATGAAGGCGCGTCTCGTGCACCGAAGCGTCAGGCGCGGAACACGAATAGCCAAGAGACGCTTCGTGTAAGATCATCACCCAACTGAAGGAGGAATCGTCCCCAGTAAAACGGTCCGAGGGCAAACCCCTACTCACGGAGAAATGAAAGTATTAGACAGAACCAAGGCTCTGCATAGTCCTCGGACTCAGGCCTATGGGGAAACTAACTACTTCAGAAGGACAAGTATTAGACAGAACCAAGGCTCTGCATAGTCCTCGGACTCAGGCCTATGGGGAAACTAACTACTTCAGAAGGACAAGTATTAGACAGAACCAAGGCTCTGCATAGTCCTCGGACTCAGGCCTATGGGGAAACTAACTACTTCAGAAGGACAAGTATTAGACAGAACCAAGGCTCTGCATAGTCCTCGGACTCAGGCTCACGGGGAAACTAACCACCTCAGATGATCCTAAGCGTTAGACAGAACCGAGGCTCTGTATGGTCATTGGACTCAGGCTCGCGGGGAAACTAACCACCTCAGATGATCCTAAGCGTTAGACAGAACCAAGGCACTGCATGGTCCCAGGACTCAGGCCTATGGGGAAACTAACTCCTTCAGAGGATTCTAGGTGTTAGACAGAACCAAAAGCACTGCATGGTCCCAGGACTCAGACTTATGGGGAAACTAACTCCTTCAGAGGATTCTAAGTGTTAGATAGAACCAAAAGCACTGCATGGTCCTCGGACTCAAGCCTACGGGGAGCTAACCACTTAGCAACTGTACCTAGGTCTTGCATGGTCTTCGGACTCAAGCCTACGGGGAGCTAACCACTTAGCAACTGTACCTAGGTCTTGCATGGTCCTCGGACTCAAGCCTACGGGGAGCTAACCACTTAGCAACTGTACCTAGGTCTTGCATGGTCCTCGACTCAAGCCTACGGGGAGCTAACCACTTAGCAACTGTACCTAGGTCTTGCATGGTCCTCGGACTCAAGCCTACGGGGAGCTAACCACTTAGCAACTGTACCTAGGTCTTGCATGGTCCTCGGACTCAAGCCTACGGGGAGCTAACCACTTAGCAACTGTACCTAGGTCTTGCATGGTCCTCGGACTCAAGCCTACGGGGAGCTAACCACTTAGCAATTGTACCTAGGTCTTGCATGGTCCTCGGACTCAAGCCTACGGGGAGCTAACCACTTAGCAACTGTACCTAGGTCTTGCATGGTCCTCGGACTCAAGCCTACGGGGAGCTAACCACTTAGCAACTGTACCTAGGTCTTGCATGGTCTTCGAACTCAAGCCTACGGGGAGCTAACCACTTAGCAACTGTACCTAGGTCTTGCACGGTCCTCGGACTCAAGCCTACGGGGAGCTAACCACTTAGCAACTGTACCTAGGTCTTGCATGGTCTTCGGACTCAAGCCTACGGGGAGCTAACCACTTGGCAACTGTACCTAGGTCTTGCATGGTCCTCGGACTCAAGCCTACGGGGAGCTAACCACTTAGCAACTGTATCTAGGTCTTGCATGGTCTTCGGACTCAAGCCTACGGGGAGCTAATCACTTAGCAACTGTACCTAGGTCTTGCATGGTCCTCGGACTCAAGCCTACGGGGAGCTAACCACTTAGCAACTGTACCTAGGTCTTGCATGGTCTTCGGACTCAAGCCTACGGGGAGCTAACCACTTAGTAACTGTACCTAGGTCTTGCATGGTCCTCGGACTCAAGCCTACGGGGAGCTAACCACTTAGCAACTGTACCTAGGTCTTGCATGGTCCTCGGACTCAAGCCTACGGGGAGCTAACCACTTAGCAACTGTACCTAGGTCTTGCATGGTCCTCGGACTCAAGCCTACGGGGAGCTAACCACTTAGCAACTGTACCTAAGTCTTGCATGGTCTTCGGACTCAAGCCTACGGGGAGCTAACCACTTAGCAACTGTACCTAGGTCTTGCGTGGTCTTCGGACTCAAGTCTATGAGGAGCTAACCACTCATACTGAAGGTAGCAACAAGACCAAGGCTCTGCATGGTTCTCGGACTCAGGCCTACGTGGAAATTAACTACATTGAAAAAATCCCAAGTGTCTACTTGAAGAAATTCTATCTGGCCCTTAGGAAACGAAAGGTGCATCAGAGCATACATGCCCTCTCATTATAATAGTTGACGCCGCGATTGGCCGAGATACAACCGAAGTCAAAATCACACAAGCAAAGAAAAGGCGAATGGCGTGCAAGTAGGCCAACAGGCACAACAAACAGAAAGAGAAATAAAACGCGTATTTCATTAAGTTCATAAAGATTACATGGTGAACACCACATTACAATCTAAAAGAAAAAGATGCAAAAGACAAGAGAGGCGACAAGTTCGAGGGGCCTGTCCTGCCCACTTATTTTCCTCCCTCGGCAAGGGGCTGGACCATGGCAGCTCCAAGGCCTTCTGATCCTTGGCCAGGAGGGACGGCCTGTGAAGGCGCGGCAGGAACGGCTGCCTCCTCAGCGGCGGGTGCCTCAGCCTCAGAGGTGGACTTGGCAATCCCCTGGGGCGCCTCCTCAACGAGGCCTTTACCTGATTCAGCTACCTTGGGAAGGTCACTTCCTTGGGCAGGCTCGCCCGAGGGTTCAGCGATTGAGGTGTCCTCACCCGCAGCAGCGCTGGCTTCCTCCGCGGCCTCTCTGGCCTCAGCGCTACCTGGAGTTGCCTCACGGATTGCAGGAGGGTAGTACACGCTTTCCTCCTTCCACAAATCAGACGAGGCCTCAACCCCGGCCTGTCTGAGAGCCTCCCTCCAAACCTCAGCAGAGTAGCGCCTGCACAACCCGGGGACTTGATCTTTAAAGGCTGCTTCTGTCTCTGCCATCCCAGCATCATACGCCTCCTCCTCGGCCAGGGCGTCTTCTTTGCCTTGGACAGCCTCAAACTTGGCCCTAACGGCCTCGTCTCTGGCCTCCTCTGCTACCCTCTTGGCTTCTTCTGCAGCAGCCACCTTCTTTGGTAGATCATCAAGCAGCTCCTTTGCCATTTTCAGCTGCTCCTCCGCCTTGCCCAGGCGCTTTAAATGTTCTTCGGCCTGCTTCTGGAAGCCGGCGAGGCCTGACAGGGCGGTATCCCGAGCACTGGTCATCGCACTCAGCTCCTTCCGGGCCTTGGCAAGATCAGCCTTAGAGTTTTTAAGGACCTGTGTAGCCTCCAGGAGTTTCACACGCTCCACGTCCATGGCCTTCCCCTGGTCATGGGCCACGTCCTCCAACCTATAAGTGGCCTGAATGGCCTGCCTAACAAGACGAGCACACGGTTAGCCAAGCTCAGAAAAGGGAGTGAAAGAACTAAAACTGGGAAAGTCATAAGTGTCGAGGCATTTACCATTCCCAAGTACCTCTTGAGGCATAGGAAGACCTCTCGGCTCCTCATAGTCCCCAGCTCCGCCATGTCAGCTGGGAGTAACAGACACCTTTCCAACGCGTCGGCCACGTACGCGCCTTCACCCTCTCTGAAATCCCTGAGGGAGGAGTCTTCCCTCAGCGGCTCCCCATAGAACGTTAGGGAAGGAAGCCAGGCCTGCGGCTCGGGCTGGGCGTCAGCCTGCTTTTCCTGGCCTCGGGAGCCTATCTTCAGTTGTTTGGGTTGCCGCCGGGTGTCATCCCCCTCCCGTGGAGACCCGGACCTCTCCTCAGCTGACCTTTTGCCCTTATCCTTCTTCTGCTTGGGATCAGAGGGCCCATGCCTAGAAGGCAGACTCGTCTTGGACGGAGAGGGAGGAAGCCTCGACTGGGTAGAGGCCGACCTGCCCTGAGCAGAACGGGTTTTAGGAGGAGGAAGCTCTGGCTTTGACTTCCCCGGCTGGCCTTCAATCAGTTCCGACAGGCTAGGTTGGGGCCTCTTCTTGTAACCCATTTCGTGCCGAGAAGAGGACTTGGACACTGAGAAGTCTGCTTCAGTCAGACAAGGGTCACCCAAATCTCCGGAAGGGTCCTCGGACTGTTGGACTTGTTCAAACATGTCAAACTCGTCCTTGGCAGGGCCAAAGTTAGCAACCTCCTCTTCCCTCTCTAAGCCTACGTCGGCGGGCTCCGAGAGTCTAAGGGAGAAAGAGGAGGGACCCGCAGGTGTTACGCCTTCTGACGTAGAGGGCACCTCGGGGAACCGAAACCCGTCCTCGGTCACGGTTATTTTTCGAAGCCGAGGATCCTTTGCTCTGATCACGTACTTCGGCGCCGCAAATGACTTGTGAGCCGGGTCGTATTTCAAGATCTGGTGAGCGGCCCTAACCTGATTGTCAGCCTCGTTCACGAAAACCTCTGCCCTCAGCGCCTTTTGCAAGTCTTCCCGATTGATCAGGCTGAAGTGGCGCGTGGAGGCGTGCGGATCTGCAAGAGGAGTCATATTCACATTAGAAACCAAACGGTACAAAAAGAAATGGACGAAGTAAAAGATGGAACTGATTAGGGTCCAATAACCCTCTCCCCATCTTCCCAATGCCCCACCTGGGGTCCCCTCCGTCGTCGGGCAGTGCAGGCCGTCGTGCCACTCTCCGGATACGATGAGGAAGTCCTTGTTCAACCCCTTGCTGGACTCAGGGAGGCACTGAATGAGCCGGACCCTGTCATCCCTGGTCTTCAGATAGTAAGTTTCACCCTTCAAGCACTGGAGGTTATAACACCAGTTGACATCATGGTGGGTCAACCTCAGTCCCATCTTCTCGTTTAGGGCATCCACACAGCCCAGAATCCTAAAGACGTTGATGGCACACTGGGTGGGGGCTAGCCGGAAGTGCGTCAGATAGCCCCTCATCACCGGCCCCATGGGTATTCTCATGCCACCTTCAACGAAGGCAACGATGGGAATCACCACCTCGCCCTCCTGCCTCCGAAGGCGCCACTCGCCCTCCGCGCAATACCTCAAGCCCACGTTGGCAGGTATCTTATAATCGGCGATGAATTTCTCCATCGCCTCCTCAGTGAAGACATACTTCTTAAATATACCCATCCCAACGATGCCTAAGCAAGCTAAGAGAGAGCAAATGAAAAAGAGGAAGTTCAAAGAAAGAGAGAGTGACTTACAGAAATGCGTAGGAGCTCCTCGGACCAACTTTATATGCTGGAGATGTAGACTCTTGTGTGCGAATGAACAGAGGAACCAGCTTTTCAAGTGGGCATTTATACCCACCAATCAAGGGGTCGTGCGGGTTTTTTTCCATCCCCAACTGCCAGGCGAATCCCCACCATTGGATCGCCATCTTCCCGTTGAACGTGGGGGGCACAGAGCCGCCTGGATTTAATGAAGGGAACGTCACGCCCTTCGAAGCGTCAGTAACGCATCTGGGGTAGGTGAAAGGGCTCCGGAACTGACAGGGGATCAGACCTAATGGGACGCGTGGCAGGCCCGAGGACATCAAAATCCTCATTTCCGCCCGAGGATGCGGATAGCATGATTTTGAGGGGCTATTGTGGGGCCAAGAAATCCTTCGACCCAGCCCACTTCGTTCCTGGGCCGAAGGCCCAAGCCAAGGAGGCGCCTGAAATCCGAGGAGGAAAAGAAGAAGCCCAGGCACAAACAGAACGGGCCAAGGACGACCCCATCATCGGGCGTCCGAGAACTTGAGGGATAAGCTCGTAACGAGCAGTCACCTCCACATTAAGTGTACCTGACAACTGCCCTGGCCGCATTGATGAGGAGAGGACTTCACACCAGTGTCGCCTTGGTTGCCGTGACTCTCAAGGAGACTGAGAAGGCGGCTGATGGGACAAGTACCTGAACAAATGTCCTGATCGCTCAACAAGTGTAGGGCTAGGATTAGTTGGGTAAGGGATATATAATGTAAGGGAATCCCTCAGAAAGGGGGTCCCTCTGGAAGAAAAAGGGGGAGAAGGAAAAGATGGAGGCCAAAGGGGAGAAAAGCCTCCTCGGCCATGGTCCGAGGAGCATCCCCCAATTGTAAATTGCTCTAAGCTTTTCATTAATTAAAAAGAGAATGGAGCCCACGCCCAGTGAACGCCGGCCGGCGCCTTGACCTTCGATCCACTCTCTACAAATTCATTGTTCGGGGTTCGTTGGGCCCTTGACCCAGATCCGTTGGGCCCGGGGCACCAAAAATGCGGTCCCCACACTTACAAACTTATATGCTAATGAATGTGATTGGTAGGCTTTAACCACCTCATAACTAAATATTTGAATTACCTTTATTGGTGACACATCAATTTGTATGCTTAATGTAGTAAACTTGTAGTACATATCGCATGTAGCACTACTCATAACTATTTTAGCTTCAATTGTGTGCAAACAACAAATTTAAGAATAGATTAAAAAGCCATGAACCTTGTAACTTTAAACAATGTTACATCACTCAATATTTTTAATTGAATGCAAATTTTTACAAATCCACCGAACCATCTTTGGATTACATTATTTTCATAAATTCTTCAAGCTTACAAAAATTCAAGGTGATCAAAGATCAATAATCATGTCATCAATCAATTATTTAAAATCAAGTTTTTTTTTGTTTAAAATAATGCAAAAAATATAAATTTATTAATCGAATAGTAAATAACATCCGATTGACATGAAAATTGGCATGCATGTTAAGAACATATAGAACCCATAATCCAACAGTAAGATTTTCAGAATATGATAATAAATTATTAAGTGGTGTAATATTTTTAAAGTTACATCATGTGTAACTTGAACGACATAAACATACGCAGGACTTATATATTTTGATATGGAATAGTAAAGGGTGTATCATGTGCAAACCTTAGATTTCGCATGCCCCACCAGAAACAGTAAAATGCTTTTGGCAGATAATTTGTGGACTCTAAGCTTCTGGATCGACGGGCTTCAAGAAATATTCCAAAATCAAAGGTACTTGGTTTTGGTGTATCAATAGGGCAGAAATCATCTAAAAAAGAGAGCTTTCTAAAACCGTGGTCACAGTTAAAAGAAATTTCAACCCCATGAATTTCACAAGCTTTGTGCCAGCAAGCCGCTAGTCGTTGAGTAGAGAAAAAGTACCAAAAGGCTCCCAATACCTAATCGATTTAGATTATCATTGTAAATTAGTAAATTTTACAGATATCGTAATCAAAGGTTAATAACCATTACAACTATAACAATAAGAGAAAAAGAGAATTGTATGGATATGAAACTACTACTTAAATTATTCTCAATAAGCGTATCGAGATGCTTTTCTAAACTTTACGAACGGATGGAAACATAATTTGCATAGATTAGGCACGAAGGCATCCAAAGCACAGGGATAGGATGTGTGTACTTGGAGCCTTCACAAGTAGGGATCACACAAAACAAGCTGATAGAAGCTCATACAGACAATCTTGAAAAATAAATTTTAAATCCAACAAAAGGGTATTGCCAAATGGTGTGATGCAAGGTTCCCATGGACAGTAGTGCAGGCTAAGTTCTAAAAAATGAGCATATGAGGTTGACATGTGGTTCTTATGGATGACATACATAAGGCTTATGGATGACATGTTGATGAAAAAAAAGTCCATAAGGCAAAAGGGAGCAAATGAGACTTGTTTGTTGCCTATAGAGAGGCAAAGATTCACAGGTGAGGGGGAAGATTGTTGGGTATAAATATATAAGTGAAGTCTTACATTGAATAATAATGAGAATGATGAGTGGTTAATATAACATAATTAGGCTCATACCTATTGGTTTAAGCCGGTCTTTTGAGTCAAGTGTTGTCCCTATATATATGTTGTATTAACTACCCATTTTGAGGCTTTCCAAGGTATGATCTCCCCAACACAACTCTTTCACGAGATATCACCTTCTAAGTTTCGATGTATTAGCATTGTTGAGGTATTTTTTCAAAAAAATTAATCTAGGTAATTCTAAAAATTAATAAAATGAAACATTTGTAATTTTTATTTTTCTTTCTTTTTTGGATATTTCTTCAATATATGATATTGATTTAGCCCGCTTGGTTGGTTTAGATTTTTTTGAGAAGAAGGTTGATTTGGAATTTAAATATTAAGAAAGACAACAATACATTGATAAAAGAATCAACATTTGCGAAGATTAAAAATAAAGAATATGAAATTACTACGTAAGCAAACTTACATGACCAGCAAGGATGTATAGAAATAAATTCCATGAAGCTTTGAACCATTGGGAAGCCTTATTATTAGATTCCTCTTCGCTTTTGAGTCCCTTCCAGTACCGGTAGATTTGGAAAACTCTTGGCCCATATTGCAAAAGAATTAGAGAGTTCAAGATTTTTATATTTGAAGATTTTGTCCGTCTCATCTCTGAATACATGCTTGGCATTACCACCTGAATGGATTACAACAATGTTTGTTTTTAGAGTCAATGGATATAATCTAATTATGTGTAGGACGGTGATAATTTAAAGAAAATAGTAATTATGTGTGTATTAGAAAATTTTTCAAATTCACATTTTGATTTATTACTAGTATATTTAAAGTTTTTTTTTTTATTAAAAGAAAATATTTTTGTTGTAAAATAAAAGTAACTTAATATTCCTTGTCCAAGAAAAAATTTAGTATTTTTTGTCCGTTGAAAATTACGCGTTAGATCTTTATAATATAGGCAATTAGGTACTGCTATTAAGAAATAGGAATTAGAAACATTGGCATGGTTGTCAAAATTGCGATTTGGATCGTAGGATTACACGATTTTACTACCTTACCTCACCAAAACATTTAGAATCGTAGTAGGATTGTAAAAATAGTAGGAACGTATGTAGGACCGTGTTGGATCATATATAATCATAGGATTGTGTAAAATCGTATAGGATTATAGGATCGTATGAGACCCTACCGATCCTACCAAAACATGTGTTTTTGGTTTGAGATTCTTTTTAATTTTTTTTTTCTTTGATGAGATTGGTTTGGGCTAAGATAATCCAACTAAACCCACAAGCCCAACTGGTTATCAGCAGCCAAATAACAAATTGAAGTCCCAAATTTACATGTTTGTCAAAAGAAAATCTCAAAAAAACCCACAGTACTTAAGTTTAAAGTTCAAAAAAAAAAAAAAAAAAAAAAAACCTAAATATTTAGAAACATCAATCCCAAAGTCATGCCTCCTCTCAAGAACCCCAAAACGCATCACCTCTCAGCACTCTCAATGACATTGCCTTTTGGATTTTATATTTATAATCGGCTAGTTTACCTTAGAATGAGAATTCTATTTTGGATTTCATATTGTAATAAGCTAATTTTCATTTACTAACTAGCTTAACTTATTTTGGATTGGGAACTTAGAAACAAGAAAATATTTTCAATATGTGTCGATAATATCTTGGTACTTAGTTGCTAATTAAAGATGTACTAAACTTTTTAGATACATTGTGTCAAAATTTAAATATATTTGTTTTATTAGTATAGACGTAACAATGTAGGGCATGTAAATTACATTATATGATGCAAATCTTTGTTTTTTAATGGATGAATTCATATTTTACGTGATTACTCAACATATAAAGTCACTATCAATGTATTTTTTGCTTAATATTTGAAAATAGGTAGGATTTTTTGATCCACAATCTGATCCTACGATCTATGATCCTACCTACCTCCCGCGATCTTACGTAGGATCCTGATTTTGACAACCTTAAAAATTGGTACAGGGTGACTATATTTGAAGTAGTGGTGATGCCATAAATTATTTCATGGGTCGAATATAAACATGATGATTAGTATTTTGTTTTTTTTGAATACATTGTATTCCTACTATGTGTAG
This sequence comes from Quercus aquifolioides, assembly GCA_019022515.1. Taxonomy (NCBI): domain Eukaryota; kingdom Viridiplantae; phylum Streptophyta; class Magnoliopsida; order Fagales; family Fagaceae; genus Quercus; species Quercus aquifolioides. The sequence continues at coordinate 7,018,786 of CM032332.1, read as the reverse complement.
TTGGAGATGTAACATTGTGCTATAAACAAAGATCAAAATATAAATCAAGTATTTTATTATCCAAATGTGTACTACATAAAATATACCTATTAAACATCAACAAACTTGAGTCAAGAATCAAGATTGACAAAATAGATTCAATATCTTTAATTTATCTTTGATCAACTATCATTATTATGAGAAGGAAGCTCAACTCTTTTTCTGTTTTCCATTTTATTTTAATATATATTCATTATAAATTTATGAATACCGAATTATTAGTATATACATGCAACTCATCAACGATATATAGGATCGTGACTTTATTCAAATAAAAATTAGAAACCATAGACTTTGATATAAAATTTCTATAATCAAACAAATAATTTTATGGATAAATTATACCTTTGATCCTTGAAATTTTGTGTAATTTTAATTTTGGTCTTTCAAAATTAAAATGCTTTGGTTTTGTCCCTAAAATTTAAGGTAAGTTCAATTTATATCCCTAAAATATGTGATTGGTTCAATTTTGGTTCCTTAAATATTTGGTTGATTCGACTTGGTCCCTCAAAAATGGGGTGCCTCAACCCCCGTTAGTAATGTATAAAAAATGGAGAGACCAAATTGTTTCATTTTAAAATTTTAGGGACCAGATTAGAAAATTTTAAATTGCAAGGACCAAAAACACCAAATTTCGGTAACTGAAAGTATCATTTAGTCATAAGTATAAATATCTAATAATTTAAAATAAAAAATTGGACTACACACACACATAAATATATATATATATATATATATATATATATATATATATATACACGCGCTGAGTTATTTGGTTTTCTTCTTCGATAACACATCGCGAGTTATCTTGGACTTGAGTTTCTTTTCCCTACTGCCTTTACATATTTTCCTTGCACTTATATGTTCATCCATGCAATTGTTGAGTGTTTTGATTAATTAATTTGATAATTATGTATATTCAGCATTAAGTGTGTTTAAATTAAAATTAATCAAGCCTTAATTAAAATTGGGGACCTAAATTAGCTCTAACATTTAGATTATCGAGCTTTCAAGGGGAAATTACACTTTACCACCTTAAACTATATACTAGATTACACTTTGCACTCCAAACTATTCAAATGCACGCTTTGCACCCCAAACTATTCAAATGCACGCTTTGCACCCTAAACTATGACCCTTGTTACACTTTGTACCCCAACATTAGTTCTACTGTTAAGTTAGACAGAAATTAATAAAACACCATTTTTACAAACAATTAAAAACAAAAGCTTTTTGTTTTTATTTTCCAGCTCTTTCTACCTCTCTCGTGCATAGGTTATTTCTTTCTTTTTGTTTCTAGCTCTCTTTCTCTCTCGTGCATATCTCTCTTTTTCCCAAATCAAAAAAACAGTAGGCAGCAAAAACAAACATGTATGATGTATCAGAATAAAAAATCAGCAGGTAGCAAAAAAGACATGCATCAGAATCAACATATAATATCCAAAATATAGAACTAGTTTTTGATCAACAATCTAGTGCCAGAATTAACTGAAAGATAGGATTTCAATGTTTAAGGAGACAAAAAGGATAAACCAACTTAAAGAGCTATGGCAATGGTTCAAACCCCAAAACAAAGTATCCCATATACGCCTTCAATCGCTGAATTTTGATTTTTATATAAGAGAAGCAAATTTCAGCGATTTCACTGAAACCTTTGTCGCTTTCTTGCTAGGACATGATTGTTAAAATTAGCAATTGAAGTCAACAGCCCACAACAAAATCTGTCATTATCAACCAAATTCTCGATCTATTTATATAAATGTAAACTATCATAGTAGAATCAAAAGGTGGGGAAAACCTTGTGGATTTCTATTGAATTCTATACAAGCTTCACAATTGCATCAATGGAGGAACGAAACTCAGAGAGAGAAAGATGAATGTAAACTTGTAGAAGTGAATTCATTGAATAAGATTACAATACCTCTGTTCTATATATAGTGAGAACAGAGGCGGGAAAGATGAAAGAATCAAAACAGAATTAACTAACTGCCTAATTGATCTAAGCCATACACGTGGAATCAAATCTAACTAACTATTTAACACTTATGTACAAACGGCAGTCGTTCATGCTCATATTCTATTCTAAGCTTAAACTACTCGTAGCTTATCTCTGTATTTACAAAACAACAAGTTAAGCTACTCGTAGCTTATCTCTGTATTCACAAAACTACAATACTCAAACACTGAGTCTAATAGCAAACTCAACACTCCCCCTCAAGATGAACCATAGATGTTGATCAGGTTCATCTTGGACAAAAGGAAGTAGAATTGCTTAGTTCCAAGTGCCTTTGTGAAAGAGTCCGCAATCTGGTGTTTGGTAGGCACATGAAAAGTCTTGATCACCCCACTTTGGATTTTACTTCGAATGTAATGACAATCAACCTCTATGTGCTTCGTGCGTTCATGAAATACTGGATTTGCAGCAATATAAAGGGCTGCCTTGCTATCACAATACAAAGAAGCTGGATAATTGTGTTCTAAACCAAAGGTTCCTAGTAATGCCACCAACCATACAAGTTCACTTGTGACAGTGGCCATTGCACGATATTCAGACTCAGCTGATGATCTGGATATGACTTGTTGCTTCTTACATTTCCAAGATATAAGAGAATCTCCAAGGAAAACACAAAAGCCTGAAACTGATTTTCTGGTATCTGGACATGCTGCCCAGTCAGCATCACAATAGGCTTTGAGCTTCAATTCAGAACTAGGAGATAGGAATAATCCTTGTCCTGGTGCCTTCTTAAGATACCTAAGTATTTTATAAGCTGCTTGCAAATGAGGAATCTGAGGTGAACTCATAAACTGACTTAGTTTGTGCACTGAGTAACAAATGTCAGGTCTGGTCAGAGTTAGGTAAAGAAGTTTACCAATAATTCTTCTATACAAAGATGGATCTGGTGCAGCCTCTCCCATTGAACTCCTAAATTTGGTTGTTTGATCCATAGGTACATTGGCAGGCTTACTTGCTAGCAGACCCGTATCAGATAGCAGCTCCAAAACAAACTTCCTTTGACATAAACTGATACCTTTTTCAGTCCTTGCAACCTCAAGACCCAAGAAATACTTCAAAGTACCAAGGTCCTTGAGTTTAAACTTGGCATCTAGGAAAACTTTGAAAGTATTGACAGCCTCCACATTGTTGCTAGCTATCAAGATGTCATCCACATAGACTAGTAAGATGAGAATTGAACCCTTGCTAATCTGAGTGAAGACAGAGTAATCAGATTTAGATTGAATGAAACCATGATCAAGGAGAGTAGATGAGAGCTTAGCAAACCACTGTCTACTGGCCTGCTTCAATCCATAAAGGGATTTAGTAAGTTTGCACACCTCCCCCTTGCTACCAAACCTAGGAGGAGGAACCATATACACTTCCTCATTCAAGTCTCCATGCAAGAAAGCATTGTTAACATCTAGTTGGGACAAATGCCAACCATACACAGCAGCCATAGCCAAAAGGGTTCTAACAGTGACAAACTTCACAACAGGAGAGAAAGTCTCATAGTAATCAACACCCTCAGTTTGATTAAAACCTTTAGCAACCAATCTAGCCTTGTACCTTTCTATAGAGCCATCAGCCTTAAGTTTGATTTTGTAGACCCATTTGCACCCAATAGGCACTTTACCAGGAGGCAGGTTGGTCATGATCCAAGTCTTGTTAGCCTGAAGTGCATCAATCTCAGCCTTCATGGCAGCTTGCCACAAAGGATCAGGTAAAGCTTCAGCATAGGAGGTTGGTTCCTTGACAATAGACAAGGTCACCGAGAAGGCTTTATGTGCATTAGACAATTTAGAATAAGAAAGAGTTGAGGAAAGTGGATAAAGGATACCTGGACTGTCAATGGAGATTGAATCATGGGAAGGTAGAGAAGTGGAAGCTAAGTTGCAGTGAGGATGAGGAAGAATGGAGGAAGCTAAACCACAGTGAAAGTCATGAAGGTATGAAGGAGGTTTATGAGGCCTAGAGGACTTTCTAAGAGGAGGTGAGACAGGTTGAACAGAAGGAATAACAGACTGAACAGCAGGTAAAGCAGGGTGAACAATAGGAAATTCAGGTTGAAAAGAAGACTCATGAGGAATAGAAGGATCTAGAACAGGATGAACAAGGTCAGGAAATTCATCAGGGGGCACAGCAGTATCAACAGAACTAAAAGGAAGAGAAAACTCAGCAGAAACAGATGCATCAGAATCAAGAACAGGTGACTGAGATGGAAAAACATTGTGAGAAGTGGAAGAAGGATTAGGTATGAATTTAGACTGCCAATGTTTAAAAGGAAAAACAGTCTCTTTGAAGATAACATCCCTTGACAGAAACAAGGTTCTAGTGGACAAATCATACAACTTATACCCTTTAGTCCCAAAAGGATAACCAAGAAATATGCATGCCTTTGCTCTAGGGTCAAATTTAGACCTATTCCTAGTTAAAGTAGAGGCATAACATAGGCAACCAAATGATCTAAGGTGCTGATATGAGGGAGGATGACCCAAAAGCTTCTGGTATGGAGTAAGATTGCCTAGAAGAGGACTAGGCAACTTGTTGATGAGATATGTGGCTGTAAGAACACAATCTCCCCAGAATTTTAAAGGTAAGTTGGCATGAAATCTCAAGGCTCTAGCAACATTGAGGAGATGTTGGTGTTTTCTTTCAACAACAGCATTTTGCTGTGGAGTTTCAACACAAGACAATTGATGTAAAACACCTTTGGAAGCATAAAACGAAGAAAGAGCAAATTCAGGACCATTATCACTCCTAATGATCTTAATGGATACTTTGAACTGAGTAAGGATCATTTGGAAGAAGGATTGAACCAAAGAAGAAGCATCAGATTTGTACTTCATTAAATAAACCCAAGTGCACCTACTATGGTCATCAACCAAAGTGAGAAAATATTTTGAGCCATTTAATGAAGTAGTAGAATATGGTCCCCAAATATCAGCATGGATTAAATCAAAGCATGCTAAAGAAACACTTGTAGATTTAGGAAAAGATAATCGGTGTTGTTTAGCTAAAGGACATATGTGACAATCAAAGGATTTATTATTGCAAGAAAGCAAATCAGGTACAACAGAATCCAGCAAAGCTAATCTTTGTGAAGATGGGTGGCCCAATCTGTAATGCCACAACCTAACATTATCACTTGAAGTAGAAACAACAGATGGAGAATCAAGATTACAGGAATTGACACTCTTATTACAAAGGAAAGAAGGTAATCTGGACAGAAACTCTGAAACAGAAGGTGGTAAAGTGATTGAGTCAATGCACTGCAAAGTATACAGCCCTCCATTTCTCTTACCCAACCCAATCATCTTCCAATGCAGTAAGTCCTGGAGAAAACAGTAATGAGAAAGAAAAATACAGCAACAAGAAGGATTTTGGGTTAGTTTACTTATGGAAATGAGATTGAAAGAAAAAGAAGGAATACAAAGGACATTTTCTAGAATCAGTGTGGCTGAGACTTTAACAGTGCCAACATGAGTCACCTTAACCATTTCACCATTTGGGAGTCTAACAGACATTTGAATAGAAGAAGTGACAGAAGTGAAGAAATGGATGGAATGTACCATGTGGTCAGTAGCACCACTATCAAGAATCCAATCATATGAACTAATATGAGAGGTGTTGGTACTTGAAGAAAAAACTGAATGCTGAAGTGAAGGGGAAAACCATATACCTGATAAGGTTTGAGCTGGAACATCCATGGAAGGCTGAGCAATGATGGTGGCAACATGAGGAGCATTTTCCAAACATGCCTCTGGTGGTGCTTGGGTACCAAAATGGCATTGAGAATTCAACAAGCCAAGTAATTGTTGATATTGAGCCTTGGTGAGAGCAACGGGTTCACTGAGAGAACTTTCAGCTGCAACAACATTGTTTGCAAAAGATGGACTACTTTTGTTTTTGAACTTATATCCAGGAGGATATCCGTGCAACTTGAAGCATTTGTCAACAACATGCCCCATAGCTCCACAATGAGTGCATTGTGGCCTGCCATTCTTGAACTTAACAAAAGGCTTGGTGTTCCCAGGTTTAGACCCAAATGCTGCCAAAGCTGCTGATGTATCAGCCAAAACCTTCTTCCCAGCTCCTACTTTTCTCTGTTTCTCATCTTGCAGTAGAAGAGAGAACACTTTGCTCAATGGAGGCACAGGCTCCATAAGCAGAATTTGACTCCTGACAGCTGCATACGTCTCACTCAGCCCCATTAGGAAAGACATGGTACACTCTTCAACTTGGTGACCACATGTACAGATTCTGTAATTAGAGAATTCATCCCAAAGTCCTTTAAACTTGGCATAGTATGCATTGATAGTTAAATCCTCTTGTACTAAAGAACTAATCTCCTTTCTCAGATCAAAGATTGTAGGACCATTTCCTTGCCCAAATCTGTTTTGCAGATCAACCCAGACATCTCTAGCAGTCTTGAAATAAACTATACTTGACTGCAACTCTTTGGAAACCGAATTAAACAGCCAAGCCAGGACAGTGCTATTGCATTTATTCCAAGCTGTGTAATGTGGATGATCAACAGATTGAGGCTTAGGGATAGAGCCATCAATGAAGCCCAATTTAACTTTGGCATCCAAAGAAATAAGTATGGCCCTACTCCAGGTGTTATAGTTATCTTCAGTGAGATGTTGAACTACCAAAGAAACTCCTGGATTGTCACCACTGGACAGAAAAAAAAAGGACTAGATGTGTTTTCCCAAGGATGCATAGTAGGAGTAGGATTAACACTAGAGGTACTCTCAGTCATACTTATCACAGAGAAAGAATGGGAAAACGAAGATTCAAGGTCTCAAGTAATCAAAAACCAAGAATTGAGGATTAAAAAAAAACACGAATTTGGTTTTCTCAAGTATTCTCTAAGAAATAAGAGTTGAATTCTGTGTGACAATCAAGCTGTAATTCACAATCTTGATGAGATTGTAAACAGAAACAGTATTGAATTCGAGACAGAATAACCCTAAAATTGAGGAAACAGATGAATTGAAACCCTAAAATTAAAGATTTCAATTCAATTATGAACAGAGGAACAGAAAATCAAGATTTCAACATACTAAGGAAATTAAAACCTCGAAGATGATGATGATGAACTTAATGCAAGAATCAACAGAAATGTATCAAATAAATCTCTAGTTGATCTGAAGGAAGCATTAAGAAGACAAGAAAGAAAGTAATTGAACTAGGAAATTTCAGAATACCATACTTGGATGATCTTTGAACTAGTTCGCTCTGATACCATATTGAATTCTATACAAGCTTCACAATTGCATCAATGGAGGAACGAAACTCAGAGAGAGAAAGATGAATGTAAACTTGTAGAAGTGAATTCATTGAATAAGATTACAATACCTCTGTTCTATATATAGTGAGAACAGAGGCGGGAAAGATGAAAGAATCAAAACAGAATTAACTAACTGCCTAATTGATCTAAGCCATACACGTGGAATCAAATCTAACTAACTATTTAACACTTATGTACAAACGGCAGTCGTTCATGCTCATATTCTATTCTAAGCTTAAACTACTCGTAGCTTATCTCTGTATTTACAAAACAACAAGTTAAGCTACTCGTAGCTTATCTCTGTATTCACAAAACTACAATACTCAAACACTGAGTCTAATAGCAAACTCAACAATTTCTAAGGGAAAAACCAAATGGCCCAATCAGTTGATACTACAATGAAAAAAAGCTATGGATGGTGGTGTCGATGATGGTTTGGGGATGTAATTTAGGGCTTTGAACAAATTTTGATTTTGGGGCTTAGGGATTTCATTACAGCGGTGGAGCAGTGGGATCGCGGTGGTGGCGTCGTTGATGATTTTGTTTTGGGCATTTATGATTACATGTTCAGCAGGATTTGAGGAGAGGAGCAACTGAACAATGAGAATGAGGAGAAGAGCTACTGGCCGAGAGAGAGGGGAAGAGCTGCTAGGGAAAGAGAGAGAGCTGTACCTAACTACCTATACACCCGCGAGAGAGAAAGATAGAGTTGAAAAAAAAAGAAGGTGTTTTGGTCTTTAAACAGTATTTCACTTAAGCAAAAATCATATGCAAGTCATGTGCTATTAATTTTTATTTAATTTAATAATAAAACTAACTTTAGGGTGCAAAGTGTAACGATATGTTATAGTTTATGGTGTAAATTGTGCATTTGAATAGTTTGGGATGCAAAATGTAATTTACTGTATAGTTTAGGGTGGTAAAGTGTAATTTTTTCGTGCTTTCAAAGATACACACGTGTGGTGACTTTAAGAGTTTGTATTTTATTGATAATAATAAAAAATTATTATCGAAAATATGTTTGATTGTAAATGCTTGTATACGTAATCATGAAATTTGGTTGAACTATGTTAATTTTTTTGTAATTAATTTCCCGTTTAAGCGAATGTTCTTAGAGTGTTTCTAACTTGGTACTTCAAATTAATAAAAACAAGTCATTTAAGAAAATAATATAACATAAATACAAAAAGTCAACGGGTAAAGTTAATTTTTGCATTAGATGTATTTTATTGGCTTTGGAGTACCAGCTTAGTTGTATTCTCTTATGAGCATTTGATGTATTTTTATTTGCTTTGAAGTACTAGTTCATGTTTTTGAGGTCGGATTGAAGTTCATTCAATCGAGGTTAACCCATGAAAAAATAAATAAAAAATTTAATTCAATTAAATAAATAAATAAATAAATAAATAAATAAATAAATATATATATATATATATTTATAGCCAAAACTTAGAGAAAACCCAATTAAATTTTAATTGAATTCTCAATTTTATGCTATTTGTCTCATTTAATTTTTTATTTTGTACCAAGTAAATTATTGAGTGTAAAAATCGAAGAGTCCAAATCCAATTAGATTTTAAATTGGATTTTAATTGGAGTACAATTTTTCACCATGTGTCCATCTTAAGTTTTTAATTTTTGTGAAAAGTGAATTATTAAGTGCAAAAACCGAAGAATCTAAAACCAATTAAATTCTAAATCATATATATATATATATATAATGATAAATTATTACATATTTTAAAAATGTATGGTTTAAAAAAAGTGTAAGCTAATACCATGTATAATTTGAACAATATAATTGTGATTTTTTTTAATTGTGTATGTGCATATGCATGAGGTTGCACACTAGTTAATATAATAGTTTGCTACATAAAGATACTACAAGCTAATTTGCCTTAATGGTTAATGTGTCAGCCTGGCCTCCGGTTTCCACTTAACCCGGTTGAACAAATTGGTCTGGTCTGGTTATAAAAACAATGCTTAATTATGAGTACTCAATAATTATGGTTATGCCCCACCCTCCCTCAAAAGTTACCATGGCTTTTGAGTGGAGTTGTGGTGTGGCTTGTGTTAGAACCCCTTTCCCTCTCTCTCGTGTGTGTGTGTTTGTTTCCCAAAAAAAAAAATAATAATAATAATTTTTTGAAGGCTTACGTCAAAAAAAAAGAAAAAAGAAAAAAAGAAAAAGTATATATATGTGTGTGTGTCTTTTTTGTTAGTTCCAAATTATTAGAAAAATACGTGAAAATAGTATTTTTCCAACTTACAATGTAGCTAAAGTCTCCCTTACCTGTGGAATAGGTAGAATAACTAGAACGGCGAAGATGATGGACCATAAGTGCCTTCGACCTTTCACTACAAAATGCACTAGGTAAACGACATCGGTGACCGATCGCGAAACAATAGCTACGATCCACAACACTTTGTTTAACTCAATGCACTTTTTGTCTTCTATGATCACGGGAACGTAAAAGAACAAGGGATCCAGTGATACTGCAAGCGCGCGAAAGAATACAAGTATTTGACGATACCATTGACGGAACCACTGTACCAACGGCCTTAATTTTGTTTTTGGAACAAATTCAACAACCTTGCGGGGACATTGCCCCTCGATATCCTTTTTCTCATTCCCGACCAAAGACCTGGCAAACATAAAAATTAGAGGTTGCCTTAAAAAAAAAAAAAAAAGGCAAAAAGCTAAACACTATTAGATATTCTGTATTAGGATCTTCTTTAAAAAAAAAAAAAATTATGTATTAGGACAGTTATGTCGACTTTGCACACCTTAAACTAATATAAGCTAACCTTACTCAACTTTCAACCTATAATGTGTGTTCTATAATGATGGTTCTTTATTATTAAGTTAGAATTCTAATTAGTTTTTGGTGTAAGTGAAGATCGAACTTCAAATTTTTTATTCAATAATAAGAGATTTTACCGATTTACCTAACTAAAATCCACTATTTATTAAAAATTAAAACATCTCTATCATTAATTCTATTTACAAGAAAACTAGATTTTTATAACAAAGTACATGCACACTGCTTTCTCTCTATTTAAAAAAAAAAAAAGGTTTGGAATGGAATTCCTCATATTTAAAAAGTTTGGTTTGGGATTGGAAAGAGGCTAATCCATCCCAAACCTAACCAATTACCACTCTTATGCACATATGAAGTTGAATTAGTGGAACCATATATATGTTTTCTTTCCAAACTCCCACTCTTTTGCACAAGATGATTGGAGTGCATTATTTTGAAATTTTACAGAGCAATTAGCATTAATAATATGTTGAATTAAAGAAAATATTATAATAATTTAATTCAAATTGAATAATAAAAATTACTTTGAATTAACTTGGCAAAAGCATATGTAAATTCAAATTTTTATCAATACTTCTGGTAATAAATAGCATAAAGCTGCAGCATTTTCTTCTTAGCTAAACATTTCTATCAGCAGTCAATTACTTGGTCTTCGAATCATGGTTCAACTTGGACTACTATGCTTTGGGGATTCTGCTCTCTAGCTGGTGAATTGTTTTTCAATTTTGAGTAAGGTCAAAATTATTCATATGCACTTATTCACTATTAAATTTCAAATGATTTTGTTTTGTATGCATCTAACCCGACCCGACCCACTTATATTTAATATATTTTAAAATATATTTAAAAAAATATTTTTATTTATTTATTTTTACCCCTCTTCTCAAATAAAACCCAAATCTTTAGTTCTTCTCTTATAATTTGTGTTGATTTGGTGTTATACTCAGTAGTATTTGGTTATAAATTTGCTCTTATTTGTAGTAGTAGTGTTCTAATTCTCAATTTAATGTTAATAATAGCAATTAAAAAAAAAAAAAAATCTGTCCAAACCATGGGTCCAACCCGATCCACATGGGTTCAGTTGGATCCTTGTGATGGATTGAATTGGGTTAAATTTTTGTAACCCACCATTAGGGGTGTCCAGACAACCCGGTGACCCGCTCAAACCGCCGGACCTGCCCGAAACCGACCGACCACCACCCGAACCGATCAATCCGATAGTCGCCGGCGGGTCGCCACCCACAGAACCCGATCCCTTCGGTTCGGCTGGCAGGTTTCCTCCCCAAAAACCCGAGCCACCCGACCCGACCATAAAATCTACAAAATTCGGCGAGATCCAAAGGTTTTCTGACAAAGAACTTCTTGAAATCCACTGCAATCCACTAGATCCGGCGATATTTTGGATTTTTCGACTAAAAGCAACATGAAATCCACCAGATTCGGCAAGATTTTGTTGAGATCTAGTCCAGATTCGACGGATCCGGCCAAAAATCGGCCAGATCTTGACCGATCCGGCGAAATATCGGCGCCGGCTTCAAAACTCGAAACCGACGGACCCGAACCGGCTGATCTGACCATTAATACGGGTCGGTTTCGGTTTGGATTTTCACCCACCTGAAAAAATCGGGTCGGGTCCGGGTCGGGCACAAACCCGACCCGTGGACACCCCTACCCACCATGATGGATTAAGTTGAAAAAATCCTTCAACCCAACCCATACACACCACTAGGCACTAGTAAATACTAGTGGCAAACAGAATAGAACAGACATACAAAATCTTCTTGAAAAATGTTTTAGCTGAGAGCCTAATAATAACCAATTTATTTATTAAAGAAAACAACAACAATTTAGAACTAAATTTGTTAGACTATTGGCCAAAAGAAAAAAGAAAAAAAGAAAAAAAGAAGTTATTGTTAGCACATAAGTAGAGAAAAAGAAACTACCTTTCGTCGTTCTCTTGCGATGGGCTAGGATTACTCATACCTAAAGCTTGTCGATGATCCAACCTCCAAAACAAAGAACCAATCTCTGAACTATGCTTACACAACCCAACGAGCTTTACAAAAAAAACTAGTATGAATTTTGATCCCTGGAGAAGTGTAAAACAGAGATTAGACAATACTAACAAATTTTTCATTATTTCAAAGTGCAACAATACTAATGAAAAACAAGGCTATTGACCTAATTGTTCAAAAATATAATAAAAGTAGGGTTGTGTTAAAGTTACACCTGGTGTAACTTTAAGAAATATTACACCACTCAATATTTTTTAATTAGATGTGAATTTTGATAAAGTCACCGCTGGATTACATTATCTTCGCATATTCTCCATGCTTACAAAATTTAAAGATGATCAAAGATCAATAGCCATGTCATCAATCAGTTGTTTAAATTCAAATTTTTGTAGTTTAAATAATGCATAAAAAATGAGTTTATGGATCGAATGGTAAATTACATCCGATTAACATGAAAATTGGTATGCATGTTAAGAACATATAGAACATGTAATTTAACGGTTGGATTTTCAAAATATGAATTTAATAACAAGTTATTAGATGGTGTAATATTACTTAGAGTTATACTAGGTGTAACTTGAACCCAACCCATAAAAGTAAACATCAAGTATTTATAAATATTTTTTTTGAGTTATAAAATACTATCACTAAATATATATCTCCTTAGTGGTTAGTTGAAAATATGATAAAGTTGGCTTGGTTGAAACTGCGTGGTCTATTGGTCTGGTATTGACCTTAGCATACCCTCTCGTTCTTTCTTGGGTTAACGGAACGAATACTTGTTCAAGAGAAAAAAAAAAAGAAAAGAAAAAAGGTAACCCCTTATTGAGAAAGAGAATGCGTAATTGAACCTGATCACAAACTCAAGTAGCTTGCATTTTACAAGGCGGAACAAGAGCGAAGGAAATCTGGACAAAACAAAGAGTTGCAGAAATTGGCTTTCTTATAGAATTTTAAGAGCATGCGAAGGTGCAGAAGCAGCTGCAAGTAATAAATAAGAGTAACTCCTGTCAACATGATCTTAATTGGTGAGTAATATGAACCATTCACACTGGTCAACCCCTCAAGTCTTCCTGTGTGTTGTCTTTTTCACCAACCAATAAAATATGGGTGGAAAGGGATGGAGCTAGCATGGTTTTAATGGAGGGGGCCAACGTATAAATTTTCAATTTTAATGAAAATTCAAATTAGTATTTATTTAATATTAACAAAATATCATAAAATGAAAAGGTACAAAATAATTGTTTTATATATATATATATATATATATATACACACAAAATATTTAGTTACTATTATATATCAGATTTGCAACTATATATACGTATATCTCTTACGGGCTTTACAACCAACTTGGCAACTTTAATAATGAATTATTAAAGACAAGCAGATAACTAGTTATCACAAGTTTTGCATGGATAAGACTCTCAAAAAAAAAGAAAAAAAAAAGAAAGAAGTTTTGCATGAAAAGTGTTTAAGGGTCTATCTGATCATGTGAATTGCACATTACCTTTGGACATATGTTGTTTTGTTAATCTTACTATGACTTAGTTAAGCTTGTCACATGTAAGACAAATAGATGAAAATACATAAGACAAATAGATGAAATTAGTGGACTACTCAATGAAATACATAAGACAAATAGATGAAAATAATTGAAGTTTTAAGTTATTTAGTTAAAAGTAATGATACCAACTAATGATGCTCAGGATTATTGAAAGTTCAATATGGGTATAAAATACCCTTGAACGTTTAGACCCCCAATTGCAACAATACCAATTCAAGCTTTATATCAAACAATATATGTGCGGAAAAATGATAATAAGCTAATACCAGAATTGATAAACAATCTAAGCCAAATATAAACACATCCACAGCAGAAATATAAGGTAAAAATAAAGGAAAGAAAGATGCAAACACACGGACAACACACGATGTGTTATCGAAGAGGAAGCCGAAATCCTCGGCGTAAAACCTCTCCACCGCCCTCCAAGCGGTGATAAAATCCACTAAAGAATATAGTTGGGATACATGAACAGCAGAAGACCCTCCAAGCCTAATCTACCCAAGTACCTAAGCCCTCCAAGCTTCTTGCTTCAACGAGGTTACGCCGAATCTATTTCTTCTTTAGCTTCCTGGATTCCGCTACTTGACCATAGCATCAACCAATGTATATTGCTTCCTTCCAAACTGCTTCCCTTAGCACCAAATGAACCTTCTCACAGACGTGGGTGTGGTGAGATAAGGATTTGGTAAATGACCTTTCAAGGGTATGACAATGGAGAGGAAGAGAGTAGAGGAATTTGTAGAGACTCTAAGGTAAAGATTGGGGATGAGGCAATCTTGTATTTCTCTAGGGTTTCTCTAAAAAAATTCTCTCTGGAAGCTCTCTCAATTTAGTGGATATAAGAGTCTATATATAGTGGGGTGAGAAAGGAATACGAAGAGACAGATTTTGCCAAACAGGGTAAATTGGCGGCTTGGTCTCGCGGCTTGTCCAAGTCGCGACGTAACGGCCTGGCCAACCTGGGACTTTTGTCCTGTAGTGCGACAGCTGGCGCGACCCTTCAGCTTCCTTGTGTGCATCTCATGTGCCTGAAGTTGGCGACTTGCAGCCGCGAGCCACCCGCAAGTCCTAGCCGCGAAGCTCTGCTTCTTTGCACATACTTGAGTTTTTCTTCACATCTTCTCACACACTACCCTTACAATAATTCCACCTAAATACAGGGTTACTAAGTGCTTAAATTACAAGCAAATTGGCACGGAATAAAGCCAACAAGATAGTTGATAAATTTCAACCTTACAATTATCAAAAAGAGAATCGTCCAAACTCGTAGTGTTAGAAGACCTGAAGAGCAGAATATTTACGAAGTGCACTGGTGCAGTGCAGGCCAAAAACCCTCCAAAGGTTAAATCAGAAACTCATAACAATTTCGAGAAACTTTAAAAGTATGAGTATGAAATTATGCATACATACCTTAGAATGGAGGTGCTTTGGTGCTTATGTAGTAGTTTAGGGTGACCACCCTCCCAAGAAGGTAGGAATGTAGGCACTAGTATAATGGAGAGAGTGGAGTTAGTGGCACCAAGATCTTTAGGTTTAACTTCTCATACTTAGTGGGTAAGGATTTGTAGGAAGACCTTCTGGTGTGGTGTGAGTAATAGTTTCCATACATGAATAAGTGTGGAATGGGAATACTTATATCACCTCGAGAAGTGAACTGTTTTCACTCGTCCGTCCATATGGGCATTCGACTAGTCAAGATGGCTGGACGACTCACTTCAGTGAATAGTCCTTGTGCTGGTTTAGCTGGCTACTTAGCGGTATGTCAGATTGGTCTGGGTGTCTGATGGATCGAGTTTCATTGTCAAATGAGACCAATTGAAATGTTCCCTATCACTAACCCACCTATTGACAATCAATAATAATAAATTACTTAATTTTAGATATGTTTTCTTATATGCAGTATATTAGGTTTTCTAATTAAATTCAAACGTATGTCTACGTTGATCAATGAAACACAAAAATATTATTTTTTTCAAGGAAAATTAAATTTAATCTAATTATTTGTTTGAATTTAATTAAAGGACCTAATTTATGGCACCTAAGAAACTTTTTTTTTTTTAATTATTATTGATGATGCCAAAAATCGTCAGTAAGCTGGATGGCCCTCACGTGCCCCAGACAAAACCTGCAAAACAAAGGAGAAGAAGACCTTACGGAGAGTAGAGATGTGGTACCGGCCAAATATCCTCCGAAGGTTAAGTTAGAGAACTTTTTCACAACTATAGAGTGTCAAAATTGAGGTAAATTATGTGTACCTTGACTTGTGAAGGTTTTGGGGTTTTTATAGTAGTGTAGAGTCGACCTTGATTTCTTGGTGGAGAGGGTATTTCCTTGTAGGGAAGATCCTCATTAATGCTCGTCTCATTGAGGGATTCTTTCCTTGTATGGATTCCTATGATTATTATTGAACATAGAATGCAAGGCATTTCCTTTTTAGGATTCTTGGAGACTACTCAGCTCCACGTGGGCGCCATGTAGCTTCAACAATCCGTCTCCTTTGAATCCGTTTCTGTCGCATTTGTCCGTATTAAAGGCTCCTTTGCTCTAAGAATTCTGTCTGTTCAGGACATGACTCTGTCTGTCACTTCTTTGGCTGTTAGGAAGTCCAGACCGTCTCCTTTGGTAACACCGTTTCTACATTTTTTTTCTTTGTGAAGGGGATCCGTATGCTTTGTGATTCATCCCTATCAATTATATTTGGGATGTCTTAACACATCTCATAAAAAAGGTTTATTTTAATAGCTTTTTTTTTTTTTTTGGAGGGGGGGAGGCTAATTGTTGTTGTTTGCGCAAATTTTTGTTATTATTTTTATTTTATTTAAAGGGGCCTGGGATTATATTAAGAGGGCTAAGAAGAATTTTCTTGAATCTAAATTATAAAATATCGTAAAATTATATACTATATTTAAAAATTAAAAAAAAAATTCTAAGGGCCCCGGGCCATGGACCTCCTTGGTTGAACTGTCCATGTTTTTAGATTAATTCACACCATTATTGTTGAAAATTTGAAATACAAATGTGACATATATGTGTGTGTGTGTGTGTGTGACCGTTTGGCTTGCTTGTCATATTTGATTCTAAGTTTATTATTCAGGCCTTATTATTCTAAGTTTATAATATATGACCGTTTGGCTTGCTTGACATATATAAGTCGATCTTTCTCGCTATTAATATCGTCTTCATCACCAACCAATAGGAATTCCTCTTTCTTTTTATTTTATTTTATTTTTTTTAAAGAAATTATAAGGCCTTTAACGGATAAGAATTCAATTTGTCATTATTTATTAGGTCCTTCGTACCTCTCATAGGGGTGGAAGATTCCTCCAAGAAGACTCCGCAGTCAACTCAACCACTTACGTGTAACAAATGGGAGAAATCAAAATCAGCAATCTTTTATATTTTCTATTTCTTTTATTCTTTTCTTTATTTTATTTTATACAATTCATTAGTTACGAGAGAATTTGAAACTGGACACTTCTGTAGAAATTATCAAAAAATGTCAATTGATGAGTTACAAAACTTATAATAAAAATTAGTGATCTTATAAACATAATTTTTTTTCACAATTTATTAAGATAATAAATTGTATTTTAAAGCATTATTACCTTCAAATAAACTCATTCTTAACATAGTTTTCAATATACATTATACAACACAAGTCACAATATATCACATCAATAATTATAAAATAGAAAAATTATCACCAAAACTTATTGAATAAAAAAAAATCAAGTTCGCAACTTCCTAACAAAACATTTGGCAAAAATGAATAAATAAGTCCACTTTGTAATTTATTAATAATTCAAACTACATGCTAAATTACCTTTTTTTTTTTTTTGAATGGAAATAACCTAAAAATTATATTTATGTCTAATCAATGTTGTCATCTACCATAAATTAATGTATGTACGATAGATGGTGAAGTTACTAAATGAATAAGACAGCATTAATTGTTGGCTAGTCACCACTTAATGTATGTACGATAGGTAGTTAGACATTAGAACTTTAACTGATAATGTTGGAGTAGAACAAAAGAGATAAATAGGAATTTTACAGGTTACCTAATACTGACCCCTGTTAAACTGTGAGTTTCAGTTAATTCAATCAATAAAGTTTTTGATGATTGTATGAAAGATCTAAAATTTAATTTTTGTTTATACTAAAAATTAATTAATATTTTAGTTTAATGATAAATAACTATCATTAAGAATAAACTCCATAGGTTATAATTCTCAAAAAAAAAAAAAAAAAAAAAAAAAAAAGCTATTAAACTATCTGATGGGTCCAAAGTAACATGTTTCAGAAAATTGCACGGAAATTTGTGGCATGTGGATATAGAGTATATAAGAGAGTAATAATTAGGCCCTGTTTGGTTTATTTTTTTTGTTCACTCATCACTAATCACTCAATTTTTATTATTCATCACTCATCACTGATAACTCATCACTCTTCACTCAAAAATACTCAAATTTCTATAACTCAATTTGTGGGTTGTTTGGGTGATACATTTCAGTGAATTTTTCAATTCAATTACTCACCTTTATGTCATTCACTGGTCCCACAAAAATCACTTTCCAACACAGTTGCACAGAACGGTCACAAGCCCATCCCGTGTTGGCTCTCTCTTTCCTCTCTTCACGACCTTTCCACAAGCATTCACACCGGAAAAAAAATGGAGGAACATGGAAAAAAATATTGATGTGTGAACATGGAAAAAAAAAATGGAGGAACAAGCATTCAAGGTCTCAGTAAGCACAACTTCAAAAATGGAGGAACATGGAAAAAAAATATTAAAATAAAACCCAACAGATGGAGGGGCTGAATATTCTCACCGGAAAAAAAAAAAAGCAGGTTCACGGAGCTGTGCGAAGGTGCTAATCGGTGCGCTTCAGACTTCAGGCGTTGCTGTGCTGTTTGCTTGGGAGAAGGAAAATGGAACTGATGAAAAGTAATGAAGTGAAGTAGTGAAGGCTGAAGCAGTTGGGAAAGTAAAGTCACAAAGTGCCTTTGGAACACCACATGGGTCTGCTGGGTCTGCTGTGATTTGATGTAGCTCTGCTGTGGGACCCAATGACAACTCTAAAATTACACATATTGCCATTGAGTTAACAAATCTCATATCTCAAAAAAATTGAAAACAAGCCCGGAGAGTTTTCTAATTTGTTAACTCATATCCCAAAATTTTGGGTTTTGTTAACTGAGTTACATCTAAAAAAATAAGCCAAACAGACATCTACACGTGGGGCCCACCGGTTTTTGGGTTATGAGTTAACAAAACTCAGTTTTTTTGAGATATGAGATATGAGTTTCCTAAAATCCAAACAACACCTTAACGTTCTCGGCAGAAAAAAGAGGGTAATAACAAAGTTTATTCCTTTTACTTTCTTCGAGAATATTAAAATCAGCAGTGATATTTACACATTGTATATAGGAAACATGCAGTTGAAATTAATCATATTTTGAAGGCAGGATATTTAGTAAAAATTGTGAAATTGTGTTTAGGGTATATAGTTGTATACAACTTAGCATATACAACAATAATTAGTGTATTAGAATTGATTATGACAAAGTTCATCACCAAGATTTATTGTTATTTGAGATTATACATATGATGACAAATGACATACTTTGCCAAGGAATTGGAGGAAAAAATATGGTTATAGATTGACTAATGTGACAAAATAATTAGTCTACAGTTCGGAGAGCCATTAGTACATATTGATGAAGGCAAATTGGTAAAATGCTAAATTTACCAACCAAAAATAACAAAATGCTCCTGCATCAGTGGAGGAAAAGTCAATTTTTTTTGCTATTGAGCTACATGCACATCCATCTTTGTGTGTGCACTGTAGCTCAAATGCTAAACAAAAAAACAATATTATATTAGGTTGTGCACAACCATCTTTGTGTTGTTTATATAATTTTATTGTATTGAATGCTAAAATAAACCACTGATGTTGGGGTGTTTTGTAAAGTGAGGTAGTAAAATAGATAAAGTAGCTTTTTGTAGTACTAAATTGCTAAATTTTTGCTACCACCAATGCTATTGCCCTAATGGACCATTATAAGAAGTTGTATGCTAACTTGACTAAAGTTACACCCTTTTAGAACAGTAGTTTCTCACTAACAATAGGCAAAATACTACTTCCCATATCAGTATCAATAATGTAGGGTTATTAGTGGAGATTGTATTATGGAATAGTGGTGAGGTGAAAAGTTGTATTGAGAAAGATAAAATCTATAACTGACATACATATATCATTACACACCCACATGCATACAGATTTTTAAACATTGTCTAAAAGTATGTCAAAACAAATATTTACCCATAATTTAAAAATTATGTAGTAAAATATCTCTATTTTGAAACTATTTAGCAAAATGCTCATGTTTTTGGAACTCAATTTTAATAAAACCGAGTTATTGGTGGAACTCGACATTAGCAATGTCAAGTTTTACTTAAAAATGTACATAGAACATTTTGAGGATATTGAGTTTTACACAGAACTTGATTTTGTTAAAACTGAGTTTCAAAACATGGGCATTTTACTAAATAGTTTTAAAACAAGGGCAATTTGCTATATTGTTTTTAAATTAGGGGTAAATACTCATTTCTACCTATATTCTACCCATGAATAGTTTGTATACTAAATTTAGGGCCAAAATGGGTATTTACCCCTTAGTTCGATTTTGTCCAAAACAGAGACATTTTACTAAATAGTCTCAAAACATGGGCATTTTACACATAGTTTTCAAATTAAGGGTAAATAACTATTTACCCCCTAAAAGCATAACACATGTATAAGTGCCCATAAGTCACACTTAAGTCTAATTTGGACAATAAAATACCACTTATTTGAATACTGGTTATTTTCATGTTAAAAAACTATACAATGATAGCATGTTCATTATATTGTATTTATTTGCTATGTTACCACCACCTAGTTGGTAGTTCTTGGGGAGAGGGGGAGGGTGTGGGTTCGAGCAGAGGAGATAGCATATATAGTATGTAATATTTGCTAACCATTTCAAAAATAAAATATTTGCTATGTTTTCTATAAATGAACAAGTTGTACTGTATTTTTTTTTTCATTGTTAAAATTCCACCTATAATTTTCATGCAATAATTTTTAGTAATTACATAAATCAACTTATATTGGTTTTTTGTACATTTTTCTCTTGAACTAAAAATTTTGTTTTTTTATTTTTCTATCTTTTGTATTATTTTTCTTATAATTCTCTCTCTCTCTCTCTCTCTCTCTCTCTATATATATATATATAATTTTTAGTAATTACATAAATCAACTTATATTGGTTTTTTGTACATTTTTCTCTTGAATTAAAAATTTTGTTTCTTTATTTTTCTATCTTTGTATTTTTTTTTCTTATGATTCTCTCTCTTTCTCTCTCTCTCTCTCTCTCTCTCTTTCTATATATATATATATATATATATAGATAGATATAAATCAAATTATAACTTTTAGTAATTACATAAATCAACTTATATTGGTTTTTTGTACATTTTTCTCTTGAATTAAAATTTTTGTTTTTTTATGTTTCTATCTTTTGTATTATTTTTCTTAAAATTCTCTCTCTCTCTCTCTCTCTCTCTCTCTCTCTCTCTCTCTCTCTCTCTCTCTCTCTCTATATATATATATATATATATATATATACACACACACATACATATATAAATAAAATTATAATGTTTAGTAATTACACACACACACACACACACATATATATTGTAGAGACTCAATTTAGAAAGGCCCTAACAATACATTTCTAGAGAGTGGGATGAAGAATTGGGCCCTAACAGACTAACAACAGTGCACCAAGATGTTCTTCACCATTAAAGGGGAATGAACCCAACTTATTCCTAAGGGTAGCTCCTCGGCGCTTGTCCGAGGAGGTTCTTTCCCCCCTTTTTCCTTCCTTCAACTGCTTTGCTCGCCCTTCTTATATAGTCCTCTCCCTCTTATTTCTTTCTTCCATTTGTTGATCATTCACTTGCCTTCCTTCTGACCGTCCGTCCCATCAGAGGCCTTATCAGTACTTGAGTGGTTCACAATGACCAATGTTACCCTGCCCAGGGGTTACATCCCCATTAATGCGGCCAGGGAGTTAAATGAGTGCATTTAGTGTGGAGGTGACAACCTGTTCTGGGCCTGTTCCCCCACCTGGAATCAGCCTCGGTACGCCGAGGACAGGGATGTCCTCAACGTGGATCCAAAAAAGTATAGGTCTTCATACACCATCCTCGGACGATCATCCTTCCTCGGCATGGGTCTTGGGCCAAATGCAAGATGGGCCGAGGCTACTAGGCCCACGGGCCCCACAATAGCCCCTCAAAATCCTGCTGCCCGTTCCCTCGGACGGGGAGGAGGGTTTTGATACCCACGGGCCCTCTAGATGATTCACCCCACCTCGGCCCACGTCAGGGCTGGTGACTTTTCGCCTGCCCAATGTACGTTTTGGCGTTTCGAGACTCAGTGTGCGCCCGCATTAACTTTTGGGCAGCTCCACGTTTCCCACTTCCAACGGTGTGATGGTAATCGTTCGGTGGGGACGTCCTGCTTTTATGGGCGGGAGGTTACGCTTGGTGAACTTAAATTGGGGATATAAATATTTGTTTGAACCGCTTGGCTTCCTTATTTGCGCGCTCATGAACTTTTGGTGCATATAACTTGAATCTGGTTCAACTCCCACACTGCCCGAGGAGGATCTCCACATTTCTGTAAGTCTTCTTCTCTCAGTAGCACAAAATTTTCTTTGATTCTACTCTTTCTTTCCTTCTTTCGGATCCTTTAGTCGTTGCTAGGAATGGGTAAGTTTAAGAAGTTGGTTGAGTCCGACGAGATGATGAAGAAATTCATTGCTGATTATGGGATACCCAGTAATGTGAGTTTGAGGTATTGTGAGGAAGGAGAGTGGTATATTAAGAGAAACGAGGGTAAAGTTGTGATCCCCATAGTCGCCTTCGTAGAGGGAGGGATGAGAATCCCTATGAGGCCAGTGACGAGCGGATACCTTAGGCATTTTCGGCTGGCTCCTACCCAGTGTGCCGTTAATGTATTTAGGATATTAGGGTGTGTAGACGCCTTGAATGAGAAGATGGGGTTGAGATTAACTCACCATGACGTAAACTGGTGCTACAACCTTCAGCACTTGAGGGGTAAGACGTACTATATGAAGACGAGGGACGATAGGGTCCGACTTATCCAGTGCCTTCCCGATTCTAATAAGGGGCTGACTCAAGATTTCCTCATTGTGTCTGGGAAATGGCACGACAGTCTCCACTGCCCGACAGTAGAGGGAGAGCCAGGTAGGGTACTCGAAATAGGAGGCGGTCCAGATTCTTGCATTTTTTCTCTGTTGCGTATTTGCTTTGATTGATTGATCACAGGAGCTTTGTTTCTGTTTCTGCAGATCCGCACGCCTTCGCACGTCATTTTCACCTGGTCAACAAGAAGGATTTGGAAGCCGTTCTTAGGGCGGAACTCTTTTTGAACGAGGCTGATAACCAGGTTAGAGCCGCCCACCAGATCCTCGGATGCGACCTAGCCCAGAAGTCGTTCCTGGTCCCAAAGCACGTTATTAGGGCTTGTGATCCTCGGCTTAGGCAAATCACTGTGGTGGAGGACGGTTTTGCATTTTCTGAAGGATCTTATATTCCGGAAGGCACTCCATTGGCAGGCTCTTCCTCATCCCGTCAAGCAACAGAGACCGAGGAAGGGAAACCTAAGAAGACAGGGGAGGTGGTCGAACTGAGCTCGTCTGAGGACGAATTTAGTGTGTTTAACCTAGCTGATCAGTTCGAGGATCCCTCTGGTGATCTGGGGGACCCTCATTTGTCCGAAGCCGATCTTCAGTCCCCAAGGGTTGGTATTCAGGCCGAGATGGGTTTAAAGAGACAGCCCCAAACCAGCCTTCTTGACCTGCTTGAGGGCAACTCCAAGAAGGGTGTGCCAAGAGAGTCACAGCCCAAGCCTCCATCACCTCTGCCCCAGCCTTTGTCTATGCGCACCAGGTCGTCCTCTATCCCTCTAGTCTCAGACCCACAGTCGGAGTCTTCCGACCCAAAAAGGAAGAGATCTTCTAAGGGCAAGGACCCAATGGATGGGGGCAAATCCCATTCTTTGCCAGAGGAAGGTGGAATCCACCGGCCATCCAAACAATTGAGGCTCGGTGGTCAACGTAAAGGAAAGGAGACAGTCCAGCAGTCCGAGGCCCAGGCCTGGCTGCCCGCTACCATGCTCCATAGTCAACCCTTGATGGATGACGCAACAATTCGGGAATCCCGGGGAGGCGAGGGGGCTCTCGTAGCTGACGCCCTGGAGAAGTCTCTTCTCCTTCCCGCCGACATGGCTGAGCTTAGGAGCATGAGTGGGCCAGAGGTTGCCCTTAACCTTAAGAGATATCTAGGCATGGTGGGTCCCCTAGTACTTGTTTATTCTACTTGAATTTTGTTGCTTAGCACCTTCCCTTCTCTTTACGGCGTACCTGTTTTTGTTGGCAGGCTGTCCAGGCCCTTTTCAGGCTGGATGAGGAGGTCGGTGGCCAGAGTAACGCTTTAGCGCAGGAGCGTGACAAGTTCTTGAAAGCTGCAAGTACCCTTAAAAGATCTGAGGCAGATCTAAAAAAGGCGATCGAAAATCTAGAGGAGATGACAAAGGCCAGAGATAACACGGCCTCTGATTTAGCCGCAGCTACAAAGCAGGCCGAGGATCATATGAAGCGACTGCAAGAGGTTAAGGGCCGACTGCGATCCGCTGAAGAGAACATCGCCGACCTGAAGAAAAAGCTGATCGAGGCGATTTGGACGAAGGGTGTTGCCGAATATGCCAGGGATGAGGCCGTGAGGGCCAAAGAAGAGGTTGTGTTTGCGAAAACAGACGCTGAACGTTCCTTAGAACAAGCGGAAGAGGAGGCTTTTGCCGAAGGGGTGGCTAAGACTGAAGCTACCTTCAAGGACCAAATCCCTGAAGTATGAAGGCGCTTTTGCTCCCAGACCTGGACCGAAGCGCTCAACCAAGCGGGAGTTGATGCCTTGTCTGACCTTAGAAGGGCAGAAAGAGTATATTACCCCTCGACAATACGCGAGGTTATCCCCATTACTTCCGAGGAGGAGACTACATTACCGGTGGCAGGTGAAAGTCAGACCAAAGCAGCCGAGGACACACCTTCAGCTGACAGACCTATTGAGGAGGCTGGGCCCCATGGAGCGTTGGAGGGGGCTAGGACCGAAGGTCAAGAAGTGCCCCAAGATGTGGTGAGGCTTCTTGCTAACTCCCCAGCCACACTAACGGTTCCTCCGATTTCTCCTACCGTGGAAGGGTCTTTTGAAGTAGCCCCTCCGAGACAAGGTCCCTAGGTGTTGGTTGAAGCCTTTTGACAAGCCCCTCAAGACAATTTGCCTACTGAGTTGGGGGGAAATGGCAAATGGCATAAGACACTGTTATTTGCTTTCTTTTTCATTTCATTTTGCTTCTTGCCTCGGGGGCATTGTAATGAAACTATACACTTTCTATTTGAAATGAATATTCAATATTTTGCTTCTAGTTATTGATGCTTCCTTTTACCTGCCGTACTCTAATATTTTGCTCAATACCTTGGTTCTGTTCTGGACTTAGTCTCATGAGACCATCAGCTATCCTTCAGGCATGAATCCGAGAACCGTATCACAATTCGGTTCTAGCTAACGCTTTGGTTCTTCTGCAAATAGTTAGTTTATGTTAGGATTAGTGTCCTTAAATCCTATTGTATGATGCTATGTATGATATTAAGTTTGACATTGTGTATGACATTATGTATGACTTAATATTGTGTTTAATAAATTTGTTTTATTATTATCTGAAATAAAGGTAACATGAATATTCAGACATTATCATTTAGTCCGTGAGATGCATAGTATGTGATTTATGTGAAAAGTCACAGAAGATATAAATCACAAGTTCTTTGTAAACTCAGAATATTAGTTCGTGGTCGGTGATGAAATTGGGCATTTCATCTGCGAATACTATAACATATTAACTAAGATGATTTGTCTTGATCATGGAAGTGGTGACTTCTAGTTGATATGTTGATATGTTTTAAGAGTTAAAACATATTGAATTGGACCGCTGTGAGATTTATTATTCTCCTAAGGACTGTCATATGAATAATAAATCTCACGACTTGTATTTGCATGAACTCTTAATCCTGAGAGAATAATGGACCTAATCATGAGGTGTAGGTTGCTTTGATATATCAGGAGTGAGATCTATAGTAATGGTCAAAACCTCAGTATGTTGGGCAGCCGCATTTAGTGTTAATGGAACATGTATTCTCAAGATGGAATTCATAATCTCTTAACGGAGATATAAAGTATTCCCTTGAGATAAGTTTAATGAGTTTGTTATTCATAGAGTTAGGCCTAACCACTTTAGTAAGACTAAAGTATATATTTATGGAATTGGATTTCATAAATATATGATGAATAACTGAAAATGATTAAACCGGGTACTCAAGGATTAAGATGTAGTAATTTACAAAGTGGCAGTCTACATTAATGACTTTGTATTACTACGAATATTTTATGAAGGGGTTGCATGTATAATAAAGTCTTGGGATATAATTTATAGATAAGGCCTAGAGTGCAACTATATTTATATAGTGGTATTAAATATAGTTAATGGTAACTTTGGATTTGTCAAGAGTTGACAGAAAAGCCCAAAGCCCATTGGAGCTAGTGTCTTATTGGTCCCTTTTGGTCCCACTCCAAGCCACACACTTAAAGCCCAATTGGAAAGGCCCAAGAGGCCAGCCCAATTAGATTATTGGTTAGATACAAAAGGGAAAAACGTACAGAATTTTCTGTGTGTGAAAAACAACATTGTAATGGTGTGGAAGTGAGTGTATGTCACTCTCTAATCATCCTTTTGTTACCAATTGAGAGTCCACACTTCTTGGGCGTTAGTGGAATTGGAGTGAAGATCAAAAGTATTCCTAAGTGCTTCAATCTTCGGTTTTGAAATTCACCGCTTCCAGGTACACTCTCTTGTTCTCTAATTCTGAAATTTACTTTGTGCATGTTATCAATTTCGAATGATGTAGATCCGTTTTAAACTTATTTTTTCCGCTGTGCATTTAATTATTCTATCAGTTTAACCCATCGGTTCTTTTGTAAGTAGCTAGTTTCCCCATAGGTTTGAGTCCTTGGATCATGCAATACCTTGGTTCTGTCTAGTACCTAGGTATAGCTGTGTGGTTAGTTTTCCCATAAGCTTGAGTCCGAGGACTATGCAATGCCTTGGTTCTGTCTAACACTTCTATTCTTCTGTAAGTATCTAGTTTCCCCATAGGTTTGAGTCCTTAGACCATGCAATACCTTGGTTCTGTCTAGTACCCAGGTATAGCTGTGTGGTTAGTTTTCCCATAGGCTTGAGTCCGAGGACCATGCAATGCCTTGGTTCTGTCTAACACTTCTATCCTTCTGTAAGTATCTAGTTTCCCTATAGGTTTGAGTCCTTGGACCATGCAATACCTTGGTTCTGTCTAGTACCCAGGTATAGCTGTGTGGTTAGTTTTCCCATAGGCTTGAGTCCTCGGACCATGCAATGCCTTGGTTCTGTTTAACACTTCTATTTTTCTGTAAGTAGCTAGTTTCCCCATAGGTTTGAGTCCTTGGACCATGCAATACCTTGGTTCTGTCTAGTACTTCTGTTCTTCTCTAAGTAGCTAGTTTCCCCATAGGTTTGAGTCCTTGGACCATGCAATACCTTGGTTCTGTCTAGTACCCAGGTATAGCTGTGTGGTTAGTTTTCCTATAGGTACCTTGGTTCTGTCTAGTACTTCTGTTCTTCTCTAAGTAGCTAGTTTCCCTATAGGTTTGAGTCCTTGGACCATGCAATACCTTGGTTCTGTCTAGTACCCAAGTATAGCTGTGTGGTTAGTTTTCCCATAGGCTTGAGTCCGAGGACCATGCAATGCCTTGGTCCTGTCTAACACTTCTATTCTTCTGTAAGTAGCTAGTTTCCCTATAGGTTTGAGTCCTTGGACCATGCAATACCTTGGTTCTGTCTAGTACCCAGGTATAGCTGTGTGGTTAGTTTTCCCATAGGCTTGAGTCCGAGGACCATGCAATGCCTTGGTTCTGTCTAACACTTCTATTATTCTGTAAGTATCTAGTTTCCCCATAGGTTTGAGTCCTTGGACCATGCAATACCTTGGTTCTGTCTAGTACCCAGGTATAGCTGTGTGGTTAGTTTTCCCATAGGCTTGAGTCCGAGGACCATGCAACGCCTTGGTTCTGTCTAACACTTCTATTCTTCTGTAAGTATCTAGTTTCCCCATAGGTTTGAGTCCTTGGACCATGCAATACCTTGGTTCTGTCTAGTACCCAAGTATAGCTGAGGTGAAGGAATTTGTCCTCGGCGCAGGAAATATTATTTTCAGCGTGATGATAGCCTCGGCCCTGCTTTGTTGGACGTGTTTCATCCTGCGGACTGGACCCTTGACTCCGCGGTGCCCTGGGCAAGAATGGCTTAGAATCCTAACCCTACGTGTGTTGGTAACCCCGCCTTCAGTTCAAGTTTCTGCCCTCTTCAATTACGAGGTGCCTCCTGACTGTTCGCGTTCCGCGCTTGACGTTTCGACACGCGAGGCGCACTCGCATTAATATCCTCGTGGATTGATATAGATCGAACGGTTGACAACCGCATTGAAATATGGTTAGAATTAATGTCACCGAAAATCCTTCTCTCAAATCCAGTGTGGATCATTTTTCACCAATCTCCCCCCTCTATAAAAGGCTATACGGGGGAAATGCCCTTCTATGCCCCACAAATCCTCTAACAAAGCAAGAAACATGTCCCATCAACCTTCAAAGCCCCCTCAATAACCTTACCAGAATTGTGATAAGAGTTTGGAGAAATGGGACGGCCTTGGATGGGAGTGAGGGCACACAGGCTGAAGGTCCTCCTCCCTCGACCGAGAACCGTTGTGGATATGGGTCGCGCCAGACCTCTGGCGCGGCAAAGTTTGAGCGTCATCCTGATGGTGCCGTGCATAGCGGCCAAGAGGGAGGTCCCTGAAGTACATAACGCCCCTCTCCGGGGTGCGCTTACGTTGGTGGAGATGTACAAGATTACGTCATGTCTGGTGCCCGAGTGTTGCCGTCTCCAATGGCCAACCACCGTGGGGCTGGAAGAGAATCAAGGGAACATCACGGGGAAGGGCCATCAGGCGCCCTTGCATCTGCTCCTCTCTTCGTGCCAACACCACCGCACCGGCGCGGGAGTTGTTGGTAGCCTTGAAAGAGGCCGGCCTCAGCCCCCCTCCCCTTAGTTAGCTTTAAAACAGGCCCATCTGGGCCTCTGTTTGTAGAATTGGATTTAAAACAAGCCTGTCTGAGCCTCTGTTTGTATCTTGTACGTTTTCTTTTCATTTAATAAAATACTGCGATGTTTCTTTTCTTTTCCTTTGAATCTTCTACTTTTGTGCAATGGTTTTTTTTTTTTTTTTTTTTTTTTTTTTTTTGCAAAAGCTTTGTCGTTAACCTTCCACAAGCTAGTTACTTAGGAACGATGGTCCGTTGCATCTGTTGGTGCACAAATTCTTCCCACAGACGGCGCCAATTGTAGGGACTTAATTTAGAAAGGCCCTAACAATACATTTCTAGAGAGTGGGATGAAGAATTAGGCCCTAACAGACTAACAACAGTGCACCAAGATGTTCTTCACCATTAAAGGGGAATGAACCCAACTTATTCCTAAGGGTAGCTCCTTGGCGCTTGTCCGAGGAGGTTCTTTCCCCTCTTTTTCCTTCCTTCAACTGCTTTGCTCGCCCTTCTTATATAGTCCTCTCCCTCCTGTCACTTTCTTCCATTTGTTGATCATCCACTTGCCTTCCTTCTGACCGTCCGTCCCATCAGAGGCCTTATCAGTACTCGAGTGGTTCACAATGACCAATGTTACCCTACCCAGGGGTTACATCCCCATTAATGCGGCCAGGGGGTTAGATGAGTGCATTTAGTGTGGAGGTGACAACCTGTTCTAGGCCTGTTCCCCCACCTGGAATCAGCCTCGGTACGCCGAGGACAGGGATGTCCTCGGCGTGGATCCAAAAAAGCATAGGTCTTCATACACCATCCTCGGACGATCATCCTTTCTCGGCATGGGCCTTGGGCCAAATGCAAGATGGGCCGAGGCTACCAGGCCCACGGGCCCCACATATATATATATATATATATATATATATAATAAGAAACCATTACATATTTTAGAAATATATAATTTAAAAAGTGTAAGCTAATACTATTTATAATTTGAACTTTTCTAAAAAAATGTATAATTTAAACCATATAATTGTGATTATTTTTAATTGTACCTGTGCATAAGCACAGAGCTACACACTAGTATAATTGAAAGAGATACACCAACAAAGAATGACAAACAAATAAAATATAGGGGTGGAATTATTTCCAAGTATTTTTAAATTTATTCACATAATTATTGTTGAAATACAAATGTTGACATTTAATGACAATTTGCTTGTCATATTTGATGCTAGAGTCCGAATTTGATAAGGATCTTGTGTAAAAATCTAGTTTTACACCCTCCAATAAGACAATGACACAAAAGCTTTTTTCAAATAATTTCAAATAAAATAATAGCCCCTAATACACCCCATCATAATCCCATTAAAAACTCACTCACCCAAATATTTAATAAATAAAAAATGAAATCTGCAATCCTCATGCTGCCAGATTGCTGCCTTCATCTGGGACAAGCCAAAAAAATGTTTCTATATGATTCACATAACAATATCTATAGCTAATGTAAATGACAAGCAATATTATAGTTAAATTACATTTTTTTTATTTGCCCAACACAATGAACCAAGAAACACAATATCCCAAACAGATTTGAATGAAGTAAGTGGGGTCCCCACCAAAACCCAATGAGCTCTACAAATGGGTGAAGCAGCAACAATTAGCAAATCTAGATTTTATGGGCCTTTTCACCGAGGAGAGAGAAGGAAATACGAGGGGAGAGTTTGAGAGGAAATTTTTTTTCTAGACCCTGTTGCCCACACCCATGGTGGATCCAGCAACCTTTCCAAAGTCCTTTGGCGGAGGAGAGAGATTTGGCGAGGTAATGCGACGGAGGATGAAGGCCCAGCAAGGTGATGGGGTGGTAATGGAGGTCCAACGAGGTTTGTGGCAGGAGGCATAGGAGTTGAGGAGAGAGATGAGATTTTAGGGACTCTTTTTCACATTTGGTTTAAAAACATGAAATCGGGTTTTTATTTTTATTTTTTTGAGATGTTATTAGGTGTATTAAGATGTATTGATTTTACAGTAAGTTCTAAGTAAAAAATTGATGTGGCATATCTTTATTGGCTGGTGTAAACCAAAGGATTTACACCCCGTCCTTATTGAATTTATTCTCTTGATGCTAACGTTAATACCTAATAAATATACTTGACTTTATTATTGGGACAAGATCAAAACAATTTTTTGCATTTTAATAAAAGAACATAGGCAAAAAACGACACCCCTCTTGCCCCAATATCAAAGTCTTCTCCATTTCTAAATTCAATTTAAAATTATACAAAGTTTAGCTATAAAATTGGTTGTAGTCAGACTGCAATCTTACTCAATATTTTTTTATTAGAAGTGAATTTTGAAAAATCTATTATTGGATTACATCTTCTTCTTATATCATTCACGCTAGCAAAATTTTTAGAAAATTAAAAATCAATAGCTATATCATCAATAAATTGTTTAAATTGCAAGTTTTTGTATTTAAAATTATGCATAAAATATAAATTTTTAGATCATATAGTAAATAATGTCCAATTGACACAAAATTTGACATGTGTATTAAAAACGTAAAGAACAAATAATTCAACAGTTAGATTTTCAAAATATGTGGTAATTTTTATTTTATTGAGTAGGGTTATAGTCTTAGACTACAACCAATTTTGTAAATATATTTTGTCTTTCAAAATTTATCATCATGCCTCTCCGAACCCCTTTTACCCCAACATCAGACCCTGTCCTCTTTTCATTTCTTCCGAAATAATAAATAGTTTTTATAATAAATATGTTATATATTCATCCTAAAAATCAATTAATCCTAAAAAGTTAAAAAAAAAAAAAAAAGGATTTAGGCTAACTGGTGCAAGATGTGGAAGTGTCAAGAAGTTGAATACGTCTACTTCTAAAAATACCAAGAAACAAAACATGTTTGCTTCTGAAAATAATCTCCAATCCACGAGGGTTCCTTGAATCCACAAAGGTACTTGAATCCACAAGGAAAAAGGATTCTAGAATCCACTAGAGAACAATAGATAAAAGTCTGAATTTTTATTAATATCTATAATAGAGAAAAACGTTTATAGACTTAAGGGCCTATTTAAGGACTTTGTAAAACTTAACAAACAATAAAATATATTCTAAAATAATTCCTAATTAATACCTAACCATAACAGGAGCCAAATTTGACCTAAAGGCATTAAAAAACACCTAAAAACAAGGAAATAATTGTTAGGACATATGTGGAACATGTTATGAACATATGTCTTTTAGAATTGGCTAATCTTTTGACAAAACACACTTTACTTGTAATTGGTTAAATTTAGGATGTGTTTAATACTTCAAGGAATAAGAGTTCAAGTCCAAGTATTGAAGCCATGCAAATCTGTCCAAAAATCAAGTGAAGAAGTGTTGTTCTTTAAAGATCGACAGATATATCTATTGAGATTTAAAAGGAGAAGCTTGATAGATAAGCTCAACAGCTGTATCTATCGAGAATTATGAAAATCAGTTTTCCAAATCAGTTTTTCACGCATATCCATGTTATGTGTTTAGGTTTTCTTTTCTTACATCCCTAGACATGTAAAAGGATTATTTTAAGGGCCGTCTTAATTGATGAAACTTGATGCAAGGGTTTTATTCATGCATATTATGACTGGAGACAATTTTCTCTAGTTCATCTTTCTCTTGAAGAAGCTGCTGCATTTGTACACAGTATGGTTTTGTAACCAAGGAGCTTCTTGATCTTCATCGTGTGGATGAACTGAAGAACTGTGCAGCTAACATCCTTCACAAGTTGGTGTGTTAGTCATGTATTGGGATCTGCGTATTGATTGGTTAGTCACGTACTTGGAGCCGTGCATCGAAAAGAGAGATTGTCACTACATTACAAGTCCAATTGGGGTATTGGGGTAAGGGTTCAACTGTAGGTTGGTATAAGGTACTAGGATTCCTTTACTTGTAACCGTTTGTTTTGATAATAGTAGATTCTCAGGAGTGGTGACCTTAAATTCACCCAGTAGGGTTTTGCCTCAGTGGTTTTCCCCATTCGTAAACAAATCACCTGTGTCAAATTTAATTTCTGCTGCATTTAGCTTAATTGGTGATTTGTTTGTGCTACCACGCTTATTGCTTGTAATTGAATATAGTTAATAAACTTGGCTAATTAATTGATTAATTTACCAAAGGGGTCAATACATTCTTGGCCTATTAAGTGGTGTTAGAGTGGGCACACTCTGATTAGGATTAATCTTTACTGTGTGATTCATTGACTCCTGTTTGTCATGGATAGAGGATAGTCTCTTATTATATCTCCTTTATTTGATGGCACTAACTATGCATACTGGAAAGTACGCATGAGAGCTTTCTTGCCGTCTTTAGATGAGAAAGTGTTGCAAGCTGTGGAGATAGGCTAGACCAAACCAAAGGAAGCACCGGCTGATTGGGATGATGCTAAGATCAAAGCGGCAAACTTCAATAGTAGAGCATTTAATGTGTTATTCAATGCGGTCACAAATGAGGAGTTCAAGAGATATCCTCCACTGAAACTACGAAGGAAGCATAGACCATCTTCTAGACAACCTATGAAGGAACTAAGGCTGTTAAAGATTCAAAACTTCAAAGGCTTACCACGAGCTTTGAAGAGATTAAGACAGAGGAGGATGAGTCGTTTGACGAGTTCTATGCCAAGCTCAAGGACATAGTAAACTTTGCCTTTAATCTTGGGGAAACCATTCCCGAACCCAAGGTTGTTAGAAAGGTGCTTAAATCTCTACCTGAGAGATTCCATGCCAAGATCATTGCCATTGAGGAATCAAAGGACATTGATCAAATTCTTTTGACAGAGCTGGTTGGAAACTTGCAGACCTATGAATTGGGTTTGTCTAGGATCGGGAAATCAAGCAAGAGCAAAAGCAAGGCTTTGAAGGCCAAAAGTAGTGATATTGATGAGTCTTCTGATGATGAAGATTCTAAGATGAAATCCTATATCACAAGGCAATTCAAAAAGTTCATGAAGAATGTCAATGCGAAAGGATTCGACAAAGACCGTAAGCAATCCAGTTCTTCACGGTTCAAGAGCCAAGATAAAGGGAAGAAGGATGTTAGGGATGACGATCAGTACAATGTTCACTCCGGACCAAAGTGCTTTGGATGTCAAGGTTTTGGAAATATAAAACAAGAATGTCTAACTTATCTCAAGACCATTGGGAAAAGCAGGCCCTTGTTGCTACCTTGAGTGACACTGAGCCTGAGGATGATTTAGATGACAATAATGACGAGGGAATCTTGAATGCTTTCACTACTACAGTTGATCCTACTGATAGGGGTTCAGAAACAGTAGATGATGAAGAGGACTTGGTGGACTCTAACTTTGAGAAAATGGACGATCAAGATGACATCCATACAGCCTATGAAAAATTGTACAAAGTTTCTGAGAAGCATGAGAAACTATATAGGTTGGCCACCAAGAAGCAAAGTGATGTGGAACATGATCGAGAAGAGCTTTCCACAAAGTTTGATGAAGCTAATCAGACCATTGGAGAATTGCGGTTTGAGAACAATTTCTTGGCTGAGAGAACCAAGAAGCTTGAAGCGGAACTATTCCAACTTAGAGATCAGTTGGAGAGGACTTCAAGTGCAAAGCTTGATGAGATGCTTAGCTTTCAAAAATCTGCTTCTGATCGAACCGGTTTGGGGTATGATTTCTCTTCCTCTAATATTGCTTCTTCTAGTACTACTGTGTTTGTTTCACCTGCTAATAATGTTGAATTTGAGAATAATAATGTGAAAACTTTTTTAGCTAGTGAGAACATAGACAAGGGTAGATCTATCTTAGGAGTACCCTTTAAGCTTGATAAGAAAGAGACTAAAAACCTTAGGGCTAAGAAGAGCAATAACCAATAGTCTAAATAGAAGAAGCAGCATCTCTGTCATCACTGTGGAGTTATTGGACATACTCGACCTAATTGCTATAAGTGGTTATCCACTCAATAGAGCAACAGTACGATCTCATTCGAAAACTAGAATCAGTTTCCATTCTCTTTTGCTCTTCTTGGAGATCTTTTCAAAGCCCTCATATTCCTTTCAAACTTGAACAGTTTCAATTCTTCCCCCTCATCGCCGGATCAGGAGTTCGTTAAATGGAAAGATTCTTCCAAGGTGTGGAAGGAAAAAGACTCTAAGTGATCTAGTCACTTTTCCTCTCTCCCTCTTTTTTTTTTTTTTTTTTGCATTACTTGTGTGTTTTGCTTTCTTATTTTTGAGTCAGTCTAGTTTTTTTGCTATGCTCTGTTTAACATGTTTTTGTTTGTTTGTTTGTTTTCAGTTTTGCTTTATTTTTGTTTTCATAAAAATAAAAAAATACAAAAATCAGAAAAATACAAAAACAGTGTGTGTTTTATGTACATTAGTACTTGTGTACCTTGGATGGCTATTGAAACAAAGTTTTCTAAACTTCGTATCTTTTGTAGCTTAGATGAGCGTCTCTATGCACAACTAAGCAAATGAGCTTTGTGGCTCGTGTTTGTGATGAGTGTGATTAAGTATTCTCTTATACTTAACACTCACATCACTCTTTTTGACGGGAGTGACTAAAAAATCATAGGAGAAAGGCATAAATAACCATCTCATCACTAAAGCCCGCCAATCATGAATAACATTTGTATGCTTCGGCATGGCAAAATTATGATGTTTAAAACTTAACACAATTGGGTATTTCTTCTCTCTCTTATATGCCCATGCATGATATGCTCAAAAAGAAAAAAAACGCAAAGAAAAATAAAAACAAAAAGAATCAAAATGCTTTTAAATATGATTGTAAGCGTGTTTTCAGGAGATGTGGGAGTTATAGGATGTACCTCGAAGGTGATAGTCCCCATCAAGAAGTTATGATTGTGTGTGAGTTAAATTGATTTTCTCATATCTCAAATCGTCATAATATGTAGACACTTGTGCAATTTTGCGATATTTTTCACACACAACACGTAAAATTCTTTGCTACTTTTGATACATGTGCAGGTACAATGTGATTTGGCCATCACAAGGAATACATGTGTTAATGTATGCTCATTAAACTATCATGACTTGTTTTTGAAATATAAAATTAGTTAGACTAGTTTAGTGTGTGTGTGTGTGTGTGTGTGTGTTTTGGATCTAAATGCTTGACATTTTTCTTGTTGAGAGATGTTTTTGAGAGCCTAAAATGTTGTTTGGATATTTGGTTGGGTAGCATGCTTGATTGCATTCATTTATGTGTTTTTCTCTTCTTTGAAAAATTGTTTTTGCCCATCTCGACTGCTTCTTGATAGCTCTCGACAAATAGCTATCTATTGAGACCCTTGGATTGCTTTTCTCGATAGATTTTATCGCATTTTCGATCCATCAAAGCTTTCTAGAATTTGTCTTAATAGCTTTTCGACAAATTCTAGATCCATTGAGAAAGTTTCTGTCTACTCGATAACTTCTTTATAGCTGTTTGATCCATCGAGGTTCTTTTGCCGTCGACAGATTCTCGACAACACCTTGATAGATTCTCGACAGATCTCGATCCATCAAGCTGCAATGTCTTTATATAGCTTCAGCGCGAAATCAGATCTCATTTTTTTCATATCTCTCTCGACAGAAAACTATCCAACTTCTCTTAAACACTTTTCTCTCTCTCTAAACCTCAAACCCAGTTGATTTTTGGCCTAGTGTGATCTTCTTTTCATTGGTATGATCTTGTTTTCTCTCTTTCTTCATGCATTTCATACATTTAGACCTAGGTTTTGGGTTTTTGAAATTTTTTTGGGGTTTTTCAAAATTGTTGAGTTAATTGTGAAATTTATGGGTTGGGTTTTTCTTAAATGATATTATATGCTCATGCATTGCATCACATTTGCATTTTCACAATGTTTCATGCATTTTAGATGTGTGTTTTATTTGTTGAAACCTTGTGTGCTTGTAGGTTTGGATTGGGCTGAGCCCATGATGTTTATTTTGTTGCATGTCACATGTTCATGCATTTTCCATGCACACGTACCATTCTTTTCTTTCCTTTGATATTATTGTTGATTGGTACTCTTCTGCTTCTCTCTCTCTCTCTTGGATAGTCTACGCATGGCACCCAAGCGCAAAACTACTCCGTCCCGGAACCCTCTTCATTCGGGGGCATCCTCTTCTTCTGATCCTACTCCCTCTCATGTCAGGTTCCCTGATGATAAAGCTCGTTAGGAATTTTTGGAGAACTTCTCCAAACGTGGCATTCATTTAGAACGCCACGTTATCTTATCGGACTTCTCCGTTACTGATCTACCAATTGTCATTCACAGGCAGAGATGGGAATCTCTATGTGAGATACCCGTGAGTTGTCCCACCATGATCATAGAGGAGTTCTACTCTAATATGCATGGTTTTGATTCGTCTGTACCTCGTTTTATTACTTCTGTTCGAGGTACTCGTATTGTATTCACACTAGAGCTTATCTCCGATGTACTAAATGTCCCGAGGGTATCACATCTTGATTACCCTAGTTGTCCTTGTCTACGGATTGTGTCGAAAGATGAACTCTTGTCTCTCTTTTGTGACACACCATCATCATAGGTTGATCGTCAAAACACCTCATGCTCGAGCTTTGCAAAAGGTCCGAGGTTCCTTAATATGGTGATGACATTTTTTCTTTATCCCTTGTCTCACTATAACTCTATTACATAGCCTTGTGCTTGATTTTTGTTATCCCTCATTGAGGACCTTACTATAAACTTTCCCTCTCATTTCATTCTCTCTCTCAAGGATGTCTATAGAGATACGGCGACCCGTGGTAAGCTTATTTTTCCTTCTGCTATCACGAGGATCATTCGCCATGCATCTGTCTCCTATCCAAAGTCTACTCACTTCTCTATCATGGGTGCCACTAGTGGTACATTTGTTAGACGGAGCGAGGCCCAGCTTCGACCGAAGTGGCCACAGATCGAGACGACGACTCTTTTAGCCTCTTCCGCTCCTTCTGCTTCCGCGGGTGGTATGACCTTTGAGGCAGTCATGGCGCAGCTTCAGTGCATGGATGCTCGTTTTGATACACTCACTACTGAGTTGTATTAGGTGAACACCCATGTCGGTCGTATTGACGATAGGCTTGCCTTGGTGGCTTCATAAAGTCTCCCTCTCCTTCTTCAGAGGCATCTGAGGACAAGGACGATGATAGTGACTTCGATGATGAGGATGAGGATACTAGCTCTTCCGATGACGATGAGATGATTGCTTCACAGTGACTTGCCCTTCGTCATTGTGATAAAAAGGGGGAGTAGTTTTGGGTATGAGAGTAGTCACCTGCTTAGGGGGAGAGTTAGTATATGACATTTTTGTTAAGGGGGTGTTTGTTTTTTTTATGAGGGATATAGTGAGGACTTTTGTATCTTTTCTTTTCTTTATCCTTTAGATACATTGTTCTTGTACATTTGGTCTTGTGACCACTTAGTGATAGCAAACCTTGTATTCATTATTACTATATATTTGATGAGGTTGTTATTACATTTTCACCTATCTCTCTATGTGTTGTTTCTTTTCTCTCTTTATACATATGCTTCTTATTTATTGTATGCAATCTTTTATTTCTGTTTTACACTAAGATGTCGTGATAAGTTCTGTTTAAAGTGTTTTAGAAGTACAGGTTGTCAAAATCTTTCATGCCATAAACTCTCTTCTTGCAAAGTTTTTCAAGAGTTTGTGTTAAGGTAGATTTTATTGTATTCAACAAGTGAGTATGAGTTGAGTGATTTATGGCTTCTCTCATATTTCATTTTTTTTTTGTCATGGATTGCCAAAGGGGGAGATTTTTAGGACATATGCGGAACATGTTATGAACATATGCCTTTTAGAATTGGCTAATCTTTTGACAAAACACACTTTACTTGTAATTGGGTAGATTTAGGATGTGATTAATACTTCAAGGAACAAGAGTTCAAGTCCAAGTATTGAAGACATACGAATCTGTTTAAGAATCAAATGAAGAAGTGCTATTCTTTAAAGCTCGACAGATGTATCTATCAAGATTTAAAAGTGAAACTCGACAGCTGTATCTATTAAGAATTACAAAAATCAGTTTTCCAGATCTGTTTTTCACACATATCCATGCTATGTGTTTAGGTTTTCTTTTCTCATAATCCTAGACATATATAATGATTATTTTAAGGGTTGTCTTAGTTGATGAAACTTGATGCAAAGGTTTTATTCATGCATATTGTGACTGGAGGCAATTTACCCTAATTCATCTTTCTCTTGAAGAAGCTATTGCGTTTGTACGCCGTAAGGTTTTGTAACTAAGGAGTTTCTTGATCTTCATCGTGTGGATGAATTGAAGAACTTTGCAGCCAACTTCCTTCACAAGTTGGTGTATTAGTCATGTACTGGGATCCGTGCATCGATTGGTTAGTCACGTACATGGAGCCGTGCATTGAAAGGAGAGATTGTTACTACATTACAAGTCCAATTGGATATTGGGGTTAGGGTTCAACTATAGGTTGGTATAAGGTACCATAATTCTTTTACTTGTAACAACTTGTTTTGATAATAGTGGATTCTCGGGAGTAGTAACCTTAAATTCATCTAGTGGGGTTTTGCTTCGGTAGTTTTCTCCATTCGTAAACAAATCACCCGTGTCAATTATAATTTCCTCTGCATTTAGCTTAATTGGTAATTTGTTTGTGCTACCACGCTTATTGCATGTAATTGAATCTAATTAATTAACCTGGCTAATTTATTGATTAATTTACCAAAGGGGTCAATACATTCTTAGCCTATCAATAATAACCCTAAACCTAAAATAGCATTTTTTTACAAAAAAAAATACAAAAATTAAATAATTACAAAAACTTAATTGTAGATTCTATCATACATCAAATCTCTCCACTTGAAATAAACTCGCCCTCGAGTTCATTCTTGAAATCTAAAATCTTCCGCTACAAATAAACAAATACTTTGAATGTTTGACCCCTTTGATCTTCTTTAATTTCCATACTTGCAACTTATCAATGGAATAAACAAATCAACCTGAATTTCTTTTTCCTTAGTCTATATGTAATTATAGAGATTTACCAAATAAGAATGACAATTGAATCAAATCTATCAACTCAATAAAATCAATAAAATTCGAAGTATCGCTTACCACCAAAATAAAAGGATCTTGAGATTGACAATTATATGATTTGATTTCATTGAATCCTTGAAACTTTCCTCTTCAATTTCTTCCTTAATGGTCTGTACTATCTCAACTTCAAGATCTTTCTCTATAATTGGATCTCCATTATTCTCCTCCACAATAATCTTGATTTTGGGATCTTCTTCCCTAACAAGGCTTTCTGTGAGAGACCGCGCTCCCGGTCCCCTTTTTTAGAGTGTTGGGCCAAACTCACGTGAATGAGTGAAGTCGTTTATTGCCTCTCAAAATGGAGGTTCAACTAGTTATATTTTCCCCTTTAGATTTAGGATTTTACAATGGAATCGCCACTTATTTAATTATTGGAATAAATAAGAAAACCAAAATTAAAAAATTCCTCATTTTATTAATTTTCAATTGAATTTACATTGATCATAGGAAATTTACATGGTTTTGGTCCTAGATAAAATCTAAGATAAAGTGCATAGCTTTATTTCCTAGTTACAATCTAAAAATTGAAAATTACAAGGATAAACATTGGTTTATCAATCCTTGATCTAAGTTCAGATGCTATGCTACAAGATAGGAAGGTGTTAGGCACCCACCTTGCCTAGTGAAACCAGTTTTCTAGACTATGGTGGTCAACATTCATATCACATTATCTAATATGTTGTCAATCAATTTGCATGTTGAATTTCAAGTTTGTGCATGTGATAAATCCTAATTCAATTTATTAAGCATTTCATTTGGATTGACAGATAAATTCTAGTGAATGTGTGTGGATAGTAATATCCTAGATTCAAGAATTTAAAAGAATTATTAAATAAACATATTTTTCATGTTTTTTTATGTGGATTTAAGATCGAAACTAGTGTCATGAATGAACATGTGATGAACAACCAAGAACATGTGAAGAACATATAAGAACAATTAAGAACATTCAAACATATTCAAAGGAATTTAAATGATTATTATCATGCTTTAATCTTAAACTCTCATCATGGCAACACAAAAAACAATTAGAGAAATGGATTATACCTTTATGCAAGATCCATATGGAGGATGATGAGACTCTTGAGGGAGGTCTTAAGGGTGGAGGAAAAGAAGAGTTAGGAGAGGAAAAGTGAGTAGTGGTGGAGGAAATATGAATGAAATGTCATTTAATGAGGGTTGACAAAGAATCATGAACCTAGACCTAATTTTAGCTTTGAGGAAAATCTGGTGCATTAAATGGAGAGATTGGTGGGAGTGAGTAGCAAACAAAATTCGGTTTTCTCGTAGCTACTGTAATAGCCTATAGAGCAAACTTCAAAAAATCATATCTTACTCAATTCGGATTGGAATTATCTCGTTTTTGTGCTCAAATTGAAGCCCTGGATGTTTAGTTTCTGAGAAAATTAACTTCATTTAAAGATTCAAAATATTCTGAGAGATATCAACGAAATGGTGAGCAAAGGTCGTTTGTTCAGCACAATTAGTAATAATAAGTCCCAAATTAGTTTCCAATTAACATTAATAAGCTCCAATCACTTCCATTTTAGACCTAATTAGTTCCAAATTTACCCTAATTAAAAGATAATTGCACAAATTACTCATTGAATGATTAATGTTTAACTATCTAGTTAATTAGGTGTGTGCAACCCTACCATAAAATGTAGTCCTAAACAATCAAATTATGACACATCATTGATTTCAAGTTGATTATACTTATAATCAATTGAAATCAATTGTTCATAATCACATATAGTCAGACTCAATTTGTGATAGTGCATCTCAACCATTAAAAATGATTTGATGATAACTTTCAATCTGGTTCTTCGATTAGGGTTTATGACCAGTCGATTTGATCGTTATAACATCAAGATCATTTTGGTGAAATGAGATTAAGGATCTAATGACCAGAATCAAGATGCTTATTTCCAAGGCAAAATTACCCTTTTACCTTCTAAGTGAGGTTAAATGCGGGTTGCAAAATGAGGTGTCAACAGAATGCCCCTTATTGACAAAGCTTGAAGAGTGAATGTCAATGTATGAAAAGACACCTAACTTTGCAATCAGTATTTAATCGTGGTGAATGCAGAAAGAATGCGGACCCTCATGTAGTGGATCAAAATGTGGACTGAATCTCCGGGGAGATTGCCTACGTATCTCTTGGTGAGAGGATCAAGGTCCAAATGTAGTTCATACATGCAGCCTTTTTTTTTTTTTTTGGGGGAAAAAAATGAGTACAAGATATGCTTACCAGTGGTCATGACAAAATGAGGATTTCAGTTGTGATCTTGAATTTTGGACATGCTTCCAGAGGTTTGATGGATTTGAAATTTTGGATGTGCTTCCCAGAGGTCCGTGGATTTGAAATTTGGATGTGCTTCCTAGAGGTCCGATGGATTTGAATTTGGACGTGCTTCCCAGAGGTCCGATGGATTTGAAGTTTTGGACGTGCTTCCTAGAGGTCCGTGGATTTGAAATTTGGATGTGCTTCTCAGAGGTTCGATGGTTTGAAGTTTGGACATGCTTCCCAGAGGTCCGATGGATTTGAATTTGGACATGTTTCCCAAAGGTCCGATGGATTTGAAGTTTGGACGTGCTTCCCAGAGGTCCGATGGAATTGGATTTTGGACGTGCTTCGCAGAGGTATGATGGTTGGAAGTTTGGACATGCTTCCCAGAGGTCCGATGGATTTGAATTTGGACGTGTTTCCCAAAGGTCCGATGGATTTGAAGTTTGGACGTGCTTCCTAGAGGTCCGATGGATTTGAATTTGGACATGTTTCCCAAAGGTCCAATTGATTTGAAGTTTGGACGTGCTTCCCAGAGGTCCGATGGATTTGAATTTGGACGTGTTTCCCAAAGGTCCAATTGATTTGAAGTTTGGACGTGCTTCCCAGAGGTTCGATGGAATTGGATTTTGGACGTGCTTCGCAGAGATCTGATGGTTTGAAGTTTGGACGTGAGTTTGGACGTGCTTTCCAGAGGTTCAATGAAATTGAATTTTGGACATGCTTCCTAGAGGTCCAAGGATTTGGAAGGCATTATTTATACCGATGTATGCGGGCCTTTTACCCTAGTACCTGCAAAATAAATACTTTCAATAAGTAACAGAGTTATTCATTGAAAAAACTTTGGCATACCTGGCAAATGCCCCTAGTTTGGGACATATTCCATGCTTCGATGAATGCTGAGGGTGCACAATTGACTTGATGTTGCACTATTGGAGAATATGGAAGAGAATCATAGCTTTCTATTCCTGAAGAAGAATTTAATGAAGATTTT
Source organism: Quercus aquifolioides (assembly GCA_019022515.1). Lineage (NCBI taxonomy): Eukaryota > Viridiplantae > Streptophyta > Magnoliopsida > Fagales > Fagaceae > Quercus > Quercus aquifolioides. Next base: position 6,975,350 of record CM032332.1, on the reverse strand, counting down.
TTTTTTTGAAAAATTGGAAATCCTGAATTTTTGTTTTGTTTTGTTTTTTTTTTTTGAAGGAATTGAAAATTTTGATCGATGAATTTTTTTTTTTTTTTAAAAATTTGGAAATCTTGAATTTTTTTGAAGGGATTGAAAATTTTGATTGATGAACTTTTTTTTTTTTTTTTGGAAATCTTGAATTTTTTTGAAGGAATTGAAAATTTTGATTGATGAAATTTTTATTTTCATTTTTTTTTTGAAGGAATTGAAAATTTTGATTGATGATTTTTTTTTTTTTTTGATGGTAAACTAAGAAGTACGAGCCCAATGCCCCTAGTCCCAAGGCTTTTTGAAAATTCTCTCTTTTCTTTTCTTCTCTCTCTCTTTTTTTTTTTTTTTTGAAAGATATGGAATTTTTTTTCTTTTTTTTTTAAATTGAATTTTTTTTTGAAAATTTTATCTTTTTTTTTTTTTTTTTTAAATTGATTTTTTTTTTTTTTTTTTTTTTTTTTTTTTGAGATTTGAAGATTTGTTCATTATCAAAAGTGAAGAATATGAAGATGAAGATGGAGTAAAAGTGATGAAGATTTATTCATGATAATTTTTTTTTTGAAAAACCTATCATTTGAATGAGAATAACTTTGGCTAGAAGTTGATGCGGATTGCTGGATAAGTCTTTGCTTAATTCCTAATGCCCCTAGTTTGGGGCATATTCCATGCTTAGATTGAAGCTGAATTCATTTGATGTTGTGACCATTGGGAAATATGAAAGAAGATCATGGTCCACCATCCTTGGTTCCTACAAAAAGACTTTCTTTCTCTAACTTGTTAGAAACCAATCATTGTGAAGACTTGCACACAATATAAATAGGCCAATGCTCCAAGTTTAAACATACTTAATGCAAACAAATGGGCTTAACCTAACATGCACCCAAACAATTTTGTCACATTGTTTTGACTTTGTTCTCCAAGGTTGTTTGGGTGAATGAGACCGGGCCTCTGCAACGCTGCCTACGTACCTCTCTCATAGAGGATCAGGTCAAGACATAGTTTAAGAGAACTGGATTTTGAAAAAGAACGATTTTTTTTTTTGGGTGGAAATGAGATTTCTCTTTCTTTCTTCTTCTCTCTCTTTTTTTCTTTTTTCTTTTTTTATTATTTTTTTATGAACAAGAAGTAATCCTTTGAACAACCATTTTGGCAAATCAAAGTGTTTAAGAATCAAACAAATCTCTTTGATTAGGATGGATCAAGATCATTAAACTCATGTAATCAAATTTGCTTCATACTTTTGAACATCGTTAGATTAAGTCTCCAAAGGCAATCAAGAAATGAAATGTGATAATATTTATGAATCATATTGTTAGGTGCAAATAAGGAGAGTGTTTTAGGTTTGGAAGTTCTTTTGAGTCATTTTGAGAATTTGAGAAATTGTCTTCGGACATATCATCCTGTGGGGTTTGACAATTTTAAGCATTTTTCTTTTTTAATTCAAGAGAAAAATATTATTAGAGTTTAAGATGCGTCTACAATTAGTAAGACTTCTAGGAGGTCTTATTCATGGGTTGTAATGTAGGTCGGGTTTAGGTTATGAAATAAATGATATAAAAAGGTTCAAAATTCCCTATGATGTTCCCCCAAGTGTGCATTACTCAAAAATCAAGTATTGGAGGATTTTCTCATTTCTTCATTGTCATCTTCTCACTAGTCTTCATTAGTCACTTGTATCAACATTTGTTTTTATGCTCATTCATCTTGAATCATACCTCTAGACTTTCATCTTGTAAAATTCTTCTCTTTTTAGGTTGCATCCTCAAGTTTCCAACTTGGTAGGATTTTCCAATTTTTTCTTTTCTTTGGTCCTAACTTTTGCCTAGACCGTCCTTTTAGGTTTTCAGCCTAGCAGGTTTTTTTTTTTTTTTTCATCTCTTGATTGAATGAACTTTTGGGGACATTTTGCCCTCCTTGTTTTTCTCAGATGAATGATTTTGGTCATTTTGATGCACTCTCTAGACTCCTTTCTTAACTCGATGCACTTGCACCTTTTTGTGCTTGATGAATCTTTCCTTTTTTGATGAAATCTCTTTTAGATGAATCTTGTATTCCTTTTGGCATGATTAATTTTTTGCTCTTTAAACTTGATACACACTTTTTTTTTTATCACATTGATGGAATTTCATTTCTCTTTCCAAGATTGAGTGAAACCTTATTTTTCTTTAATGATCTCTTATCTTTAGCTTAATGAATTCTCTTCTTGTCTTTCATGTCTTCTAGGAGAGTTTTATCAATTAGTTTCAAAGATACAAGGTTGAGTCCTCCTTAACATGAGATTTAAGTATGCATAACTTGATTTTTCCCACCCCAAGTTTAGATTTTAGTGGGTTTATGCAACAAAAAAAGAAAAAAAGAAAAAAAAAAGAAGCTAAGTTTTTTAAGGCTCAAATGGGTTAGCAATGGATAATAATCATTCTAGGTATTAAGGTATAATCTTGGTTTAACCAAAGATGACCTCCTATCCCTAGTAATGCTTGCTTGTAGGCACAGTGATTCAAGCTCTTTTAATAAATTCATCTTAAAAGAAAAAGTATGAATGCTCTAATGATGTGAAACAAAAGACTTTTGAAAATTGGATCATATGCATGGATTCTTGGGATTTTCCGATGGATGGATTTTTTTTTATTGTCTTTTAAGACCATTTCTTCTTATATTCTAAGTCAAGTAGCAAAAGTCTTTACATAGATCAAATGAAATTAATCATTCCTTGGTACAAGTTGATTGCTCAAGCCTTTAAACATTAAGATTTAGAAAATGTTTTGTCAAAGGGATCCTCATGTACCATTTTGAAAAGGAGACTTCTTATTTTTTTTTTTTTAATATTTTTTTTAAATCTTGAAAGAAAAAAATTGGGTCTTTTTGAAAAAGTCACTAGGAAGTTCAACGGTTCTAGTTCAAAGATTTTTTTTTTTAAATGACTCAAAGGCCCAATGCCCCTAGTCCAAACACTTGCCAGTTTTTTTTTTTTTTTGGTGAAAGATTTGGGAATCTTGATTTTTTTTTTTTTAGGAATTTTTTAAAATATATACATGAACAAAGTACATCAAATGCTACATGGATTTTTAGAATCCAAAGAAACATAGAAACATGGAATAAACAAACAAACTTTAAGCTTAACCATGATGTTGCAAACCAAATGTGGAGTGAGGAAAAGTTAGGTCACTTGCTTCTTCTTGGTCCATTTAGGATGCTTGAGACTGGGTATGCTTGAACGTTGATTATGATGAAATGGCTTGGGCTTGCACTTGGAAGGCTTGAACCTTGATTATGATCTTTTGGTATTTGCTTGAAATGGCTTGGGCTTACACTTGGAAGGCATGCATCTTGTGAGCTTTTGGCCTTTGATGTTGATCATGCGTACACATCTTTGATGAGCTCAAGTGTTGGGCTTAGACTCATTCGAAAAACAAATTGGGCCTCCATTTCTAGTAGAGTTCAATCTTAGGCTTTTGGATTTGAGTTAATTCACAATATACAAGGTTCAAACAATCATAATGGGCTCAAGCATTGGACTTGAGTCATCATGGTTCAAACAACGGCCAAACAAATGCGTAATGAAATACAATTTACATGGACCAACCTAAAGACAGGTTTTATGGGTCATTACAACAAGGGTAGAAGGTGGGTTAAAGGTCCCTACAAGCTAGGATGTCGTACGTCCCAACTTGTGATGCCAAGAGCGTTGCGTTGGTCCGAACGGTATAGTTTGTCCCTATGAACCACCATGGCAAAACCATGACGATCCTTGTCACGATGGGTGGTAGGTTCACCGCTGGGTAAGTGAGTTTTAAGAAGACCACAATCCATGGCTAATACTATCGGGCTTCCGGGCTAGCACACAAATAAAATAAATTTCATTCAAGCAAATGATGCATGACATGTAAAATAATGACATATTAGACATATTATATACAAAAAAGTAATAAAAAAACAATGACATGCTCTCAATATCTCCAGCGGAGTCGCCACTGTGAGAGACCGCGCCCCTGGCCTACTTTTTTAGGATGTTGGGTCAAACCCACATGAATGGATGGAGTCATGTTATTGCCTCTCAAAATAGTGGTTCAACTAGTTATATTTTCCCCTTTAGATTAAGAGTTTTACAATGAAGTCGCCACTTATTTAATTATTGAGATAAATAAGAAAACCAAAATTAAAAAATTCCTCATTTTATTAATTTTCAATTGAATTTACATTGATCATAAGAAACTTACATGGCTTTGGTCCTAGATACAATCTAAGATAAAGTACATAGCTTTATTTCTTAGTTACAATCTAAAAAATTGAAAATTACAAGGATAAACATTGGTCTATCAAACCCTTGATCTAAGTTCGGAAGTTATGTTATAAGATGAAAAGGTGTTAGACATCTACCTTGCTTGGTGAAACCTGTCTTTTAGACTATGGTGACCAACATTCATATCACATCATTTAATATGTTGTAAATTAATTTGCATGTTAAATTTAAAGCGTATGCATGTGATAAACCTTAATTCAATTTATTAAGCATTTCATTTGGATTGACAAATAAATTCTAGTGAATGTGTGTGGATGGTGATATCCTAGATTCAAGAATTTAAAAGAATTATTAAACAAACATATTTTTTATGTTTTTTTATGTGGATTTAAGATCGAAACTAGTGTCATGCATGAACATGTGAAGAACATATAAGAACAATTAAGAACATTCAAACATATTCAAGGAATTTAAATGATTATTATCATACTTTAATCTTAAACTCTCATCATGGCAACACAAAAAACAATCAGGGAAATGGATTATACCTTCATGCAAGATCCATATGGTGGAGGAAGAGACTCTTGAGGGAGGTCCTAAGGGTGGAGGAAGAGAAGAGTTAGGAGAGGAAGAGTGAGTCTCACTCAATACCTTGAGTCTTAAGAAGACCAAGATATGACAAGACTACTCAACTTCCTAGAACTCAAGAGAGCAGAAGAGATGGGGTTTTTGTGTGCTTTGGAATGAAGGCAATGTCACTTTTTTTGTCTTTTTTCTTTACTTTTTCCTCTCACTTTCTCTCTCTGTTTCTTCCTTTTTTTCTTTTTTTCTTTTTGTTAATCTCACAATCTTTCTCCATCACATCACTATCTACCCAGGCCTCTCCCTCTCTCGACTCAAAACATTCATTAAAAAAAAAAAAAAAAAAGACAAACAAATTCTTTACTCTCTCTTTATTCTTCCCCAATATTGAAATATTTCATTCCAATGGACAAATCAAAATGAGTAGCGAAATAGAATTAACAACATTTAAGAGTAAGAAAGTATTCCAATTGGTAAAACATTTAAGGTATATGACCAAGCTTATGATTCATATCTTGATACTAACCACAGCTGAATCATAGTAAACAACTAATCACAGTACACAACTCTTTTATATAATTAAGAAAATTAAGACCCAAATTTTTATTAAAATGAAAAATCATAGTACACAATTAATGATTTAAAATATATATTAAAAATTTTAAAATAAAATTTGGTGATATAAATTTAGTGGAAATATTAGTTTTAAACTTTTAAAAATTTGGAAACAGAGTTTTATGTATTTCTAATGTGTCAAATAGCTGAAGCATGTGTAACATTTATAATGAATCACATTACATTAACACAATATTTTAAGATCCAATTTTTAGCATATATAATATCACAATGTCATTGTTAGAATAATTCTTTATATTTTTATTTTTTCGCTAATAATAGCTAGTTTTCGGCGTCATATTATTTTTGTGCGCCATATTATATGTGCTATGTTGGTAACTTGGTATATAACTTGGCAACTTAAAATCATTGATTTTCTGTTTCTCAAAACAAAAAAAAAAAAAAAAAAAAAAAAAAATCATTGTTTCTCAAAAAAAAATTCATTTTCTTATGAAAAAGATAATTTCATTTGAAAATTCGTGACTTGAAATTAAGATCATGAAAACTTTAGTTGGGTTAGACATATATAGTTGGCCCCAAAAGCAACATAATACAAGTAAGATGCTGTAATAAGGTGTCTTTCAGTTTCAGACATTCGAATTCTTATTGAAAAAATGTTCTAATATAGTAACCAAAATCTTCTTGAGAAAAAGAAACTACCTTTCATTGTTCCCTTGCTGATGGTAACTCATACCTAAAGCTTATCGATGATCCAAGGTCCAAATAAAGAACCAACCTCTGAACTATGTATAGATGACCCAACAAACTTTACCAGAAAAGTCTGAATTTTGATCCCTGGAAAAATGGAAAAAGATTAGACAATACAACCATATCAAAGCATATAATAAAAGTAAACAATAAGTATTTCTAAATATGCATCTTTTTTTAAATATGTATCCCCCTTAGTGAGAAAGAGAATGTGTATTAATAAAAAGTAATTGAACCTGGCAAGCTCAAGTAGTATGCATTTTACATGCAAGGCGGAACAAGAGGGACAGAGATTTGGACAAAACAAATTTGAGTGGAAGAAATTAGCTTTGTTGTAGATTTTTAAGAGCAAGTGCAGTTGCAGAAGTCGATGCAACTATATATGCAAGTAATAAAGATAAGAGCAACTCTTGCCGTGCACTTAAAAAGTGAGTTAATAGTGTGTATTCACAGAATCACAATGGTCAACACCTCAAGTCTTTCAATATAGTCGTTTTTTCAGCAACCAATAAGGTAAGTTCAGAATCTTTGAGTGCAATTATTTTCAAATTTTTTAGATTTATTGACGAAGTCAGGGGCGGAGCCAGAAATTTTTGTTTGAGGGGGCCGATTTGTGTTGCTAATTTATTAGTCTATACAAACTTTTATACACATACACAAACACATGTATCTATACACATACACAAAAAAATAGTGTCTTTCATAATGATTCCTTAAATGTTTCATAGAATTAAATTAATCTTTCACCATCTTCCATAGTGAAATCTTTACAATTTTCATTTCAATATAAGTTACCAAATTGTCTACCGTTGTGAGTAAAAAAATTTCAATTAAATTAATGAAGTGTTCAAAGAGATAAATGATCCAAAACTTTAAAAAATACAAGAACACATTTTACTATAAAAAATGAATTTGAGAAACAATACGTTCTCTATAACTACTAAACAAATTGGACAATTTTTTTTAAGAACATTATTGGACCAACTCAAATAGTTAGGGGGGGCCAAGTCCCATTTTTGAGGGCTAATTATTAAAATATTAAATATTACTATATAGTAAAAAAAAAATTTCAAAAATTTTGGGGGGCCATGGCCCCCCCACCCTAACATGTAGCTCCGCCCCTGGACGAAATTATTGTCAATATACAAGTGTAAGCATTCCCATGTAAAAAGAAATGCATTTTGGATCATCAAAAAAGTTATTTTATCTATTTTACTTTATCATTTTAATGATTTATCATACATCTTATACTATATTCTCTTATCACTTTATTTGAATATTTTTTTTTATATTCAATTTTACATTATCATTTTAACAATACACATTACTTCTCATATTCTATTTCGTTTTGTGCAATTAAAATATTAGTAGTGGAACAAAATAATATATTGTTCTACGAAATAGTCAAGTCTTTCTGGTGGAGGCTGCCCATCATCAAAGGGGATGGGCCAGGGTCAAAGAGAAAGACCATGAAAGGACTTAATAATTTCTCATTTCTTCCGAAGTGATCAAATTAGCTAGCTAAACATGGAAAAGTGGAATATGTGGGGAAAATGAAAAATGTTAAAAGAACATATTTATTAAGGTGGTGAGTTGTGATTAAAGCAATATAACTTCTAATTCACAATATATCAAATCAATAATTGAGAAAAAAAAAAAAAAAAAAACACCATGCACCCTTGGTGCAATGGTCATTCCACTAGTATAAGTGTTTGTGGGGTGTGAAGGTAAGGGCCGGAGTTCAAGTTCTAGGAGGGAGCTTCACATATATATATACTTAGATTAGGCTAGAGTAGAATCTCTATCTTGTATAAAAAAAATAATAATTGAGAAAAATTTGTAAGAGAAGACTTATTAAATAAAAATCCAATTTCACAATTTCCTAACAAAAAATAAAAAAGTAAGAAAATTACACTTTTTAATTTTTAATAATTCAAAGTGTGGTTTTTTCTTTTTTTTATACAAGATAAAACTTCTATTCTAACCTAATTTAATTATATATGTGTGTGAAACTCTCTCCTAGAGACTTGAACCCCTTCCCCCCCCCCCCCCCCCCAACATCCCCAAGAATTTCGTATTTGTAGAGTGACAATCAAGCCAAGAGTGCCCAATTAACATTGTCATCTATCATGAATTAATGTATGTAAGTTTTTTTTTCTTTTTCTTTTTTTGATAGGATAATGTATGTATGTTAGTTAAAGGTAAAAGTACTAAATGTATGAGACAACATTAATGACTAGTCACTACTTAGGTGATTAGAACATTAACTAATAATAGATCATGATATGGGTTCAAACTCCATGGTAATTAACTTGACTAAATTTACACCTTTTATATGGTCATATATTCTCATTAAATCCAATGGTCAATAAAATACTATTTTCCAATAATTAACTTACGTAGAGTTATTGATGGAGATCATATTGTCAAACATCTGTGAAGCCAATATTTAGTATACTAAGGATACTATAAATATTTCTCTAAGAGTAAAGATTAGTGACGCACCACTTACCTTTACTCTAAAGAGTATCATGAATTTTTGGACTTAACTCTCCTTATTTATTTACATTTATCGAATCTAAGGGGTGTTTTGGACAATTTTCCTTCTATTTGGCATTTTAGAAAATTGACCCCGACAAATTTAAAATCAGATTCCTCTGATTTTGGACATCAAAAACAAGTTAATTCCAAGTAAGAATTTCTTATTATTGTATGTCACATATCCTTACTTTTTAAATCAACATAACCTTAAGGGTGCAAGATGGAGGGTTGGGTGTGGAGAGGCTATAAGTATTTGGAATGACGCATGGTTACCATCACAGGAGCATCCACGGATTCTTTCAGATATTGTACCAGGTTTTGAAGATGGACGAGTGTCTGAACTCATCAATCCAATTACAAGAACATGGGATACAAATTTGGTACACGGATTGTTGTCACCTGAGGAAGCTGCATTGGTTCTCAGCATCCCTTTGAGCCGGACCCCAGTGGAGGACAAAATCATTTGGCCCTTCACGCCCTCAGGTAAGTATACGGTTAACTCGGGTTCAAAGTTCCTAGCCAAACTAAATGCTATGGTTGATTTTGCAAGTATTCCGCAGCAGCAAAATGAGGTTTGGAAGCGAATTTAGGGGCTCAATGTTCCTAGTAAGGTGCGGAATTTCATGTGGCGGGTTTGCAAGGAAGCCATACCAGCTAAGCACAACCTGTTGAAAAGGAAGATTCTAAATGAGGACAGATGTGAGCAATGTGGGGTGGAATCCGAAACAGCAGCCCATGCACTTTGGAATTGTTCCACGTTGGATGAAATATGGGACAACACTCTAGGCTTTGAAGACTGAAGTCAACTTGGCGCTTCAAACATCACTGAACTAATCAACATAACGCATGAGAAAAGGAAGAATGTGGACCTCATGGCTATGGTGATGTGGAAGATTTGGCACCGACGAAATCAACTCCGAGTAAGCTCCAACGCCTTCCCCAAAGCCCAGGTCCTTCAACAAGCCACGCAAGCCCTTGGAACGTTTCAACAGATCCAACAATCTCTCATCAATAATGCAGCAGTCATGAGACCTTCACACCGTGTTCAGTGGAGTCCTCCTCCGGAAAATTGTGCCAAATTGAACTTCGACGGTGCAGTTTTTTCGGAGTTGGGCAAAGCTGGTCTGGGTGTGGTGGTACACAACAGTCATGGAAATGCCATTGCTACATTGTCAGAGCAAGCTCCATTACCGTTCTCACCTGTCATCGTGGAAGCCATGGCTGTTGCAAGAGCGATAACCTTCGCACAAGAACTTGGTATTAAGGAGTTTGTGCTCGAAGGGGATTCGGAAGCAGTAATAAACACTCTCCAAAGCACTGAAGTCTCATTGACGACTTATGGCCATCTCCTTGAATTTGCAAAATCCACTCTAACTACCAGTAAATGTATTGCTTTCACCCATATTCGTAGAATTGGTAATAGAGTAGCACACAATCTAGCTAAACATGCAAGACATGTTAGAGGTTTGTCGGTGTGGGTGGAGGATATTCCACCACACCTTTATGATGTACTCTTTGCTGATCCCGGTTGATTTTCTAATAAAATAGTAGTCTTCATTCTCAAAAAAAAAAAAAAAAACATAACCTTATTCCTATTGGTTGTGATTGGTACAAGATTCATAATCCTCAATAAAATCCATGTTTAATATATGATTAAGAGAGTGAACAGGTATCAAACTAAAACCTTAAACTCTAAATCTAAAGGTTTAAAAAGGACCAAATAGAAAAAGGCCATAGTGGCTAATCCATCCAAGCTCAATTAGAAATGCTATATCTTTTCTAGATCTGAAAAATTAAGCAAAATTAATTAATTTAACACGGAAAATGAGTTCAAATTTTACATAAAATTGACAAAACTTGTAAAACAAAAATGCATAATCAAAACCATTTAAAAAACTCAACGAAAACTCGAACCACAACCATCTGTTATATAATATCAATATGGCTTGCCAATCCACAATCTTTGCCCCAAATGTTTTGCTTGATGGATCTGAACTACATCTTCATATATAGTTCTCAACTCCATGGTATCCACTAGAACTAGAGGACCATATTAGTAAAAAATCACTTCCTAACCTCAGACTTATTTAACCCAAAAACAAAAACGCATAAACCCATTATTTTCTCAAATGATAGATGTCGGTAGACTCGGTACTAGTGTCTTGCAGCTTCCTTGTAAAGATATCACAATGAAACAAGCCAATCTTGTGGAACCATCCTCATTAATTCTATAATCCAAGACCATCTTGGAGTCTCACCCCTTAATTGACACGGAGCTCTAGATTTTGTTAAATGGCAACTATTAATTTTTTTAAAAAAAGAATCAAAGAATTCAAAAAAATATTTAACTTCTTTACTGTCAAAGCCTAATAAATATTTTTGCTAGGGTTTTAAATAGTTTTTTCTTTTTCAATCTTTTAATAAACAAAATGTCTATCGTTTATTTATTTATATTTTATAAAATTACCAAGCTATTAACAAAAATATATATATATATTTAGAAAACATAATTTAGCTCAATCACGAATTTAAAGTAATGGCCTCTCATATCCCGGGGATTTAATTTGGAGCTGATTATACTTGCCTTATTTGACTGAACCCTAGAATTAGGCAAAGATTAACTAAAAGGGAAGGAAAATAAAAGGCAAATATTTACAAAAGATTAAATATTTTTGGTGTTTTAGGTTTTATAAATAAAATTAAAATAAAACAAAAAATGGCAAAAAATAAATTAATTATAAAAAGAAAATAAAAGGGAAAACTACACAACACTTATTACAATTAAGAAAATAAAAATAAAAAGGAAAGAATCAGAATTTGGATTCTAACCACCACACATCCTTGGAGCGATGGTCACTCCATAAGTATAAGTGTTTATGGGGTGTGAGGGGACAAGGGCCAGAGTTTAAGTCTCCAAGAGAAAGCTTTACACACACATACACTTAAATTAGGTTAAAGCAGAATTTCTATCTTGTATTAAAATAAAAAAAAATAAAAAAAAATCTAAGTTCTGTAAAAAAATGCATACGTAATGTGTCATTATGTCAGAATATGTAACTGGGCTTCAACCAGATTTCCAGATTCATATTATTTCTAAAAACTAAAAAATGAAATTAAAACATAAGTAAACAATATGTTATCATTTAAATTATCATACATCATGCATTATATTAATAACAAAATATAAAAACGAATGTAAAAAAAGAACATAATACAATATATCAGGCATTATAATATATAAACAAATAAAAAATAACATAAAAATATACATCACACATCATACTAATAACAAAACATAAAAATATAAAATTAAAATAAATTAAAAAATGACTTAAATAATAATAATAATAATAATCATCATCATCATCATCAAGGAGGAGAAATATGGGTCATGCAAAAAGATCCATACCTCACTCTTTTACCATCTTACATGGATGTAAATGACTAGTCTAATGGTTGAAATGAACTACTGCAACTATGTTTGTGAATCAACATCTTGAACAAAAGGTGAGATTGTTTTGGTATTTTGGTGGAGAAACTTAAAACTAATGAAATGATGGCTAAATGATCATAAAAATAGTGAGTTTAATTGAGAAATCATGAGAAAAATATTAGCTTTCTAGCTACTAAAGGTCAAAGACTCAATCAAGTTCTTATAAAAACTGTTCTTTCACTCTTTGAAACTCAAAAGTATTATGGAATGATTTGGCAAAACTTCGCTATGCGTGTAAAAAGTGGGAAGTGGGGGTATTTATAGAGGTTATTAGGCTCTAGGGTTTGGTGGGACATTCTGGCGGCCATTTGGCCAAGCCGATTGACTAGAAGATCCCACCAAAATAAAAGTGAATTGATTTTAGGCTTTTGTCACAAAGATGCATATGCCACAACTTTGGTGCATAAGCATCTTTGCTAAGCCATTTGCAAAAATGGGTTAGAAATGGAATTTTGGGTTAAAACTTGGGGTTTTTGTTTTTGGTCATTGAGCTTCATACACAATACTAACAATTTTGCTAGTAATTTAATTTCTCGTTATTAGGACCGGAGACTTAATTTCTCGTCATTAGGACAAGCTCAAAGTCTCACTTGTAGCCGCGTTTTTCCAAAACCCAGCTCAAAAGCGCGTTTTTTGTAGTGCTTCAAGTATAGATAGGCCATATAGAACAAAATGGGATGTATACAACATTAGTTATAACTTACAAACTAAAATAATTAAAAGGTGTAAACATAAGACTTTAGGCAAAATCCTATTTGAATTTAAAAATGTTACCCTAAACAATTTATGGTTTCACACATTACTCTTTTTCTAATTCTACCATTATCATTTTCAAAATCCAAACAAGTAGCAATCGTATGACTAGAAAAACTAACTTAATACTACAAAGACATGAAAACAAACTATTGCTTTGTAACAACAGTACTGTCTGGCTTTGCTGGTTTTTGAAGTTTTCTTGAACCACCACCAACGCTATTGCTATCATCCGTCTTCGGGTGATTGCGGCGCCAGATTCGCTGTACGCGAGCAGCTGCCTTGGACTGCAATTGCTCTTGGCCTAATCTTGACAACTTAGAATGCCATATTTGTTTCAAGTCATGGGCCATTAGAGCAAAGGCTTCCACTTTTGTGTGTGTTTTCAGGGTTTTTGAAGAAATAGGGAGTTTTGATAGGTTGTACATGTCGTCGGAGGTAGGTGTCAAAACCCATTCAAGAAGTTTTCCTCCAAAGTACTGGCCTTTTTCAAGACGCTCAGCATGTCGAGGGCCAGATCCTTCACCATTGTTGCTTGTACAAGTCCATACAATGCCTTCTGTAATCAAGAATACTGCATCAATTGGGTCTCCCTCCTTAACAATGTAGCGGTGCTCGTTGAAGAACACTGGTTTGAGAGAGTCGCAGATTTTAAGCAACATTGGTTCATGCTTAGCCAATCCACTGTCTTTTATGATAGTCAGCTGATCAAGAAAAACAAATATAAGTTGAAGTACAAATGTAGTTCATAACCATATAAAGAGATGCTCAAGTTGAAAATGCCATAAAACTAATTAACCTTTAATCATATTAGACTAGCAATATGAGCATTTAATGCATTAATTAATTAAAGAAACATATGTATATTAATTTAAGAAATGATTTGAGTAATATAATTTAATTCAAATATTAATTAAAGAAACATATGTAAATTAATTAAAGAAATGATTTTTTTTAATAAATAGTTTGATAGTTATAAGTTATAACGGGGGAGAATGAATTCAAATCCTTGATGTCTCTGTTGGAAATATCAGGAGTTAAGTTACAAATCTCTTAACAATTAAAGAAATGTTTTAAATAATATCATTGATCTTAAAAAAAAAATAGACAAGTATTTTTTTAGATTGCATGCGGAAACACATTATGTAACATCAAGTAATTTTTTTTAGGCACGTAACTAACTATATATTGATACCTACGATTACGGTAAATTAAAAAAAAAAAAAAAAAAAAAAAAACTTTCTTCTAAATTTCGTAGGAATTTTGGTAATAAAATTTTAGCTAGAGTATTATTTTAAACTTCTAGGTAAGTACTTTGGTAATACAGTTTCATGTACAGCAAATTATCTTAATAATTTTACTATATTTATAATAAATTACAAGATAAAAGCTTCTCATATGTAATATTTATATCCATTTGGCATAAGCACAGTGTTTAAGACCCGAGTTTTATTATATTAGCTTAAACTTGTATTATATCTATATATATAACAGAACTCACAAGCCATAGCCACCCACTGCCGTCTATGCTGCAAGCCCACTTTCTGGAAAATTGTTTGTACATAAATCTATAAATTTTTAAGAAATTGTGGATAATTGTAGAGAAATCATAGAAATTATGAAAATTTATAAAGATGTTAGGGAAATTGCTGCGTATATATATTTTTGTTCTGGTATTTGTACAAATAATCAAATTAAAATTTTTTTTTTTCATAGATCTAATTATATCGTCTTTAGTGTTTAACTTTTTTTTTTTTTTTTGGGTTATTATTTACTAAAATTATTAGTTGTAGAATATTTTAATAATAAATTATTATTTGATGAAAAGTATATTCCCAAAAACATAATCGAATGCAATTTCAATCGGCATAATTATTTTTTCATAAAAATTCAACATAATTGAAAATTATATATATTTTTTTGAGAGAAATTATATTTCTCTAAACAATTTATTTTGCCAAAATTCATTTTGTATTTTCCAATAGTCTGACCACACGTAGCCACGACCGTTCTCATGTACACTTAATAAATTCTAAAATCTATCTATTTAACATTTTTA
This sequence comes from Quercus aquifolioides, assembly GCA_019022515.1. NCBI lineage: Eukaryota > Viridiplantae > Streptophyta > Magnoliopsida > Fagales > Fagaceae > Quercus > Quercus aquifolioides. The sequence goes on along the minus strand of CM032332.1, from coordinate 6,960,326 downwards.
TTTAATTCTCAAATGATATTTTATTACTCATTAGATGGATATATTAGGATTTTATTATTAATTTTATAAATAATTCATTCTTACTATGAATAATACATTAAAGCTAATAAATACTCCTATCAAAAAAAAAAAAAAAGCTAATAAATACTTGTTTCTAACTGTTATTCAAGACTATATTTAATTACATAACAAGCATACAAATAACAAATTACATAAATTAGTTGTATTGGGTATACATGCCTATGTTTGTAAAGTCAAACATTAAATAATAATGACAATAGTGAGTGTTTAATATAATTGGGCTTGAGCTTTCGTTTTTGGGTTAAGTAATATTCTCTATATATTATATTAACTAATCAATTAAAGCCTCTTCAAAATGTTTTCTATTTCATTCTAAAAAGAAAAAAGAAAAAAGAAGTATTCTCTATCTCAACAAGCTGGGATTTATTTATACTATTCTTTTTTTTTTCCCCTTTTTTTAAAATGAAATTTAAAGTACATTTCTTAGTCATTAATTATGCATTGGAAAAAAGTTATTTACCAAATTTATAAATTATAAAGGTAATGAAACTCACATTCTTTAGTAGATCTAAGCAGATATGGCGCTTGACATCGCTTTGAAGTTCAGAAGGAAGATCAGGGATAAGGGTCTCGACATAAACGTCTTCGTCTGCTTCATATCTCTGATCTATGTAGTTATTAATATTGTCCTTTGTTGTACCACGAAATTCATGTTTGGATATCCACGACTTAAGGTTTTTTTGTTGCTTTTGTCGTTTACTCGACTTCATCTTCATGCGTTTCTTTTCCCACTTTTTTATTGATTTTGATGTTGTCCACTGCATGTACATCTGTCCCACTTCTACTCGTTAGTTCAACTCACCAAATCTTACCATCTATAGGCATTAAAATTAAGAGTTCGAATTCGGTAAGGGTAAGGTGTAAAATTTATATTTTACACCATTTAATAAGAAATTGACATAATAACATCTCAATAAATTTACAGTTAAGTTGGATTTTTAAATGAGTATTAGAATTGATTGAGTGTAGTTTTGTCTATTCTTTAATATGTAATATGATAATTTGACATGTTGGGATTAGAGGAATAAAACTTGGGTTTTACACCATATTTTTATAGAATTTAATCTCTAAAATTAATTATAGTAGTTTACATTTTACAATTATACATCTCATTGTTCAACTTCAACACAACTTCATTGGGTAATTCACCAAAAAAAAAAAAAAAGAAGAAGAAGAAAGGAAAATAAGATATAGAGAGGAGGCTTTAGGTTTCAAATCCTCTACCAAAGGTTAGAATTTATAGACTTAAACAATCTTCTGAAGGAGAAAAAGTTGGGGGCTTATTTATGAAAGTATGGGGTTTCATGGGTCTCATTTAAAACTATAGGGCTAATTTAATGTGACCCAATGAAATAACTGAGTCTTTTTGTATTTTCCCAATGAAAAAACTGAGTCTTTTTGTAACACACACACACACAAAACCAATCTAGTTTCTAATGCAGAAAACATAACAAAAAAAATTCTAAATATGGTTCCTAAGGGTGTTTTTGACATTTTAGGTAGGTAGTTTTCTACAAATACACAAAAGTGACCAAAATGACCCAAGAAACCTATGATATCGTAACGTGAATATCATAACGTAAAGTCTCACATACACGAGACACTGTGGTTCACCTTGGTGCACCATAAGCGTAATGCTGTTGTTGCATGTTAAACGTGTAAAATGTGGAACTCTACTAGATTTTTACTTTGAAAATAAGATGAAACTTTGCCGAATTTTCGTTGTGAAAATTTCTTCTTGACTCTTTACAACCAAGGGTGATATGCTCAATAAATTGAACCCTTACCCTCACCAAGAAATGGGCCGAATTTCTTCTAATCTAGGTGAAATAGACACTTGGTTATCTTAGGTTAGAATGGGATTTCGAGTACATCCTGACGCTAACATATTGATAAACCTTGGTTTCTTAAAACGTTGCCTGTTTGCATCATTTTTGATGTAAACATATCATGATGGAACACTTACCTTGAAAACTAGAAGTTAATGTTTTTATTTATTTTCTACTTATTGGTCAACAAGAGTCAGTAAAAAAGGATGGGCATCATGGGATGTCTAACAATTTTCTCATGTATAATCGAATTTCCAAACTCATATGTTTTTCGTTCAAGAATTTATTATTATTAATAATAATGATGTGTCATACTTCCTCGGTCCTATCTACAAACCACTCTCTCTTTCTCTCTCTTCTTCACTATGTGCATCTACATCTAGTGTATAACAAATTTCTCTCGTATAAACATGAATCTTGTCAATGGGTCCATATATGAAGCTTATTTTTATATGAGAGGAAAATGTAATATATTGGATGGACTAAATAATTTCGGGAAAAAATGCTTATACACCTCCTTGAACTTTGAATTAGTGGCCAAAACATCCCCTAAACTTTTTTATTGACCAATTTACTCTCTAAACTATACACACTTGCCAAATTAATACTTTAGTTAGTTTCACTTTAAAACACTGACGGAATAAGAGCACGTGAGAAGCATATGACCTTTAAAAACTAACTAAATCATAGAAAGAAGAGACTGACCGCAGAGAGAGAGAGAGAGAGAGAGAGAGAGAGAGAGAGAGAGAGAGAGAGAGAGACTGACGGAATAAGAGCACGTGAGAAGCATATGACCTTTAAAAACTAACTAAATCATAGAAAGAAGAGACTGACCGCAGAGAGAGAGAGAGAGAGAGAGAGAGAGAGAGAGAGAGAGAGAGAGAGAGAGAGAGAGAGAGAGAGAGAGAGGCAGTAGAAGCATAAGAAAATATCGTTTTCTTCTGTGAGTGGGATTGAATGGAGAAAGATGACGAGGAAGAGTTTGTCATCATCTTCAGTTTCTATGTGGTCTTCGGCAGGGTCTTCTCGAGGAAATCTCTATAATGGAGTGGGCCCGCACAGAGAAGAGTGAATTGGGTGGCCCATCTAGGTTTTCATTGCTGGTTTACGCTTGGAAGAGATGAAAGCTATGGAGAGGTTTTGGCTGGATTATCTTTCACAAATTTGGTTTTGTTTAATTGATTTGTTTGTCTCACTAACTCATTTGTTCATGAACATAGAAGAATAAAACAATTTACAAGATAATATATATGGATTTCATTTATACATTCTTAGCTAGATCTAACAACTTCTTTTAAAGACAAAAAAGAGTTTATAGAGAGAAAAAAGTTTACAAAGAGAGGCCCAGCTGTGAAACAACACAACTTGCCTAGAAAAATCCCCATGCCAGCAATTTGAAAAAAGAAACTGCAAAAAATTCGGCAAGTCTTTCTTTGCTAGCTTTTTTTCTGGGTATGGTAAGGTATTTGTTGTCCGATCTATGTTGGAACTAAGATCCAAAATTTTCCTCTGATGGATCTACTGCCTCTCTCTCTCTCTTCTCTGCCGGCCAGTCTCTCCTTTACACCATAAAAATTTTAAATTCCTATCGTGTAAACAGTAATTTAGCTAATTTTTAAAGTTCACATGATTCTCACATGTTCTATTAGTGTTTTAACATGAAACTAATTGAGGTAATAATTTGGCAGATGTGTATAATTTAGGGAGTAAATTGGCTAATAAAAAAGTTTAGGAGATGTTTTGGCCACTAATTCAAAGTTTAGGGAGTGTATGAGCATTTTTCTCATAATTTCACATATAACTAGGAGACTTAAAAATTTTCAGAAAAAAAAAAGAATAGAAGAGAAAAGAATTGGGTACTCACCTGCAAATTTCCCAAGAAATATAGAAATAGTATCACGCCAAAGATGGAAATACAAAGTGCAAAGCAATTTTCCCATATATAGTTACTTGTTTGGAGGTTTTGACCAAGGGAACTGCAAAAATGGAACAACTATAATGTATGATAATTAATGTTAAAAATTTATAACAACGACAATGAATAAAATAAGACTACAAAATTTTTTGGGGAAATGGATAATTCAATCTTCCTACATTAATGAGAAAATTTCTCAATGAAAAGAAAAATGAATAGAAAGAAACCATAATCACATGCCTAAAAGAAGAAAACAAAAATTGAAGACTAATATTGAACTCAAATTCTATCACATGCTGCTATTTCTTTTTTTGGGTAAAACGCAAAACATACCCCTGAAATTTGGAATATTTGGATTTTATACTCAAAATTTTAATTGTGCCCCTTAACGTTCTATGTTGTTTGGATTGTTGACCCTCTGTCACTTTTTTTGCTAATGTGTCTGTTAAATGCCATATTAGCTTATGACATGTATTAGTCATCCCAATTAAATTGTGACATGGGGATTATTTATTACATGTAATAAAATAACTTTAAAAAATATTTAAAATAATTTAAATAAATCCTAAAATCTAATTAAATAAAATAATTACATTAATTTCTTTTTTCTTTTGAATATAATTTCGGAAGAACAATATGAATGTGTTCTTCCCCAAAGAATCAAAAGTCCTCAAGAGTGCAACACCGAATCTGATGAAGACTAGTGACTAGGTTTGGCATCAAAACAAATCCGACCCTTACGATTGATATGAACAAAAACAACAATGATAAAACCAAGAATGAAAGGCTCCTTCGACCCATTCCACTCTATTGGCTCTTTCTTTCTCTATTATAACCACAACTCCACAAACAAGGTCCACTCCCATCAAAGAATCAGAGAGGCAAAGTGGCGAAATACCACTTATTTTTGAAAAACTTAGCAAAATAGCATTATTTCCAAACTATCTGGCAAAATACCACCCTTTTGGAATTTGATAGTTTGAAAATCGAGTTCTGTGTAGAACTCAATATTACCAATATTGAATTCCATGTGTGTTTTGCCATGGTGGCAGGTGCTGATGTGGCTTTTCTAAATAAAAATTGCCATGTGAAACTTGATATTAGAAAAATTGTATTCTGTACAAATTTTTTTTTTTTTTTTCAAGTTGAACTATTGAGTTCTTTGCAAATTATATTTTTAAAAATAAAGTGGAACTCGATATCGGTAATGTTGAGTTCCACCACAACTAAACTTAGAAGCAAAAGATTATGTGAGAGAAGAGTAATTGCAGATGCTACTTTTGTGAGATAAGAGTACAAGTCATAAAGCATAAAAAATTAAAAAATTAAAAAAATAATAAAAAAATTAAAAAAGAAAAAGAAAAAAAAAGGATACAATAAATGTAGGACTAGGAAAATTGAAACTGATTTATCGTGGAAATCAAGGAAAACATGCACAGTACATTAACAGCAAAGGAGACTGTTTTTTTCTTTCCCTCTTTCTTATACAATCTGCCACACAAAGGCATATATATAGAGCAAAAGTTCATTTATAGTTGTATAACGCACAACTTCATTTATAGTTGAATATTTTTGTTATTCTACTCCCCTCCCCTTGTACAATTTATAATTTTGTTATATGATTTTGTGCTGTCTTAGGAAATCCACAGAAGGGTTTTTGTTTTAAGGATTTATTTTGTGTTTTTAGGTGGTTATGTTGCAAATTTTGAATGACTATCAGGAAAATAGTTCTTTAAATCACTTTTGTGACATTAAGATAAAAATATCATTCTTATTCTCCTTTCTTAGGTTCCTTTTACATATTACAGTACATTTTAAGTGCAAACGAATAAGTTTGCTTTGTTTGTTTTGATATTCTTACTGAAAGATAACTTATAATTGTTTTTTTTATACAGTGATTGGATAATTTATTCTGGAGCCTAGTAGAGATATTATGGATATAGATATAGTGACACGCTCTCATTTGAAAATGTAGATTATAGACTCTAGTTATTGAGTGTAAAAACCAAAGAATCCAAAATCAATTAGATTCTAAATTAGATTTTAATGAGAATCCAATTTTTTGCCACATGTTTATCTAAGTTTCTAATTTTTGTGGCAAGTAAATTGTTAGGTGCAAAAACTGAAGAGTCTAAAACTATTTAAATTCTAAATCATATATATATTTTAGTCCAAATATGTGCAACCATCAAATTTACGAATATATCTAAATAGATTAATAAGGAATATAATATAGCATATGTGCATACCTCAAATTTCGCATGCCCCACCAAAAACTGTAAAACAGTTTTTGTGGAAAATCTGTGGAATCTAAGACACCAGATCGAAGGGCTTCAAGAAATATTCCAAAATTAAACGACGTTGTATTTTCGGTCTTTATAGGGCAAATATCATCTATAAAAGAGAGATTTCCAAAATTTTGGTCACAGTTAAATGAACTTCTACCACACGTCTTATTATGATTTTCACATGCTATGTGCCAACAAGCCGCTAGTCGTTGAGAAGAGAAGAAATACCAAAAGGCTCCCAATACCTAAAAGACCATAAAATTATTAAACATCGTGAATAAATTCTATAGATGTCCAAACCAAATAACATTAATTGTTGCAACAAGAAAAAATAATATAGAGAAATAGAGAATTATGTAGAGATGAAACTTCTAATTAATATCTTTGAAAGATTTTAAGATATGTATTAGAAATAAATCATTCTCAATCAACGAAAGTAGATGTTTTAAAAATTCAGGACCGGTGGAAAAATACTTAGGAAATTATGCAGGATCATCTACTATTGTTGGATAAGGTGCTTATTTTGCATAGATTAGGCACGAAGGCATCCTAAGCATTTTGTTAAGACATTCTATTTGAACGTGACATGCAAATAACTCATGGGTTTGAACCAGAAAGTAGCAAAGAAAAATAAAACAAGTACATAGAGTGAGAACACTATATTATACATGATTTGGAAAGATCCTCGCGTCTAAGGAGTGCAAGATCAAATGAGTTTCACTCACTAAGGATACAGGTGTTGGAGAGATAAATACCTTGGAGAGCTTCTTTAACTAATTAATATAACATATAGAGCAACACATTAACCCAAAAGGCTAAGCCCAATGGATATGTGCTCAATTATGTTATATTTTTTTGATACAAGATAGAAATTCTACTTTAACCTAATTTAAGTATATATATATGTGTGTGAAGCTCTCTATTGGAAACTTAAATTCTAGCCCTTGCCTCCCATACCCCACACCCTATACCCCACAAATACTTAATACTTGTGGAGTGACCATAGCACTAAAGGTGCGCGGTGGTTCAATTATGTTATATTAAATATTCATTTTTTTTCATTATTATTCAATGTGGAATTTCACTCACACTAATAACCCAACAACAAGACCTCTCACTATAGAGAACTTTGTGTTCTATTACATTTTTAGAATTGGGTAAAACATATGTACAATTCCTTTTTCTATTTTCAAGTGGAGAAGAAGCTGTCATAGGAGGTGGAGGTGGGTTAGGGCTTAGTTTGGTTTGGGGAAGACCAATTTGAAACGGGTTTGATTTTGGTCTTCCCCAGGTCATGTGTTTTCTGTTATGTCATGTGTAATTTTTTAACATAAAAACATTGTCAATCAATTGAAAATTATCAGGTCATTGTTCCATTAATATATAGGCAATGAGACTAACGACGCATAATAAAAGGACCAATAGCACTCATTCTTAAACTTTAAGGATTGATAGTACTCATTTAAAACTTTAGGAACTTAAAATACTTACTTGGTAAATTTTGTAGGGACTAACAATATATTTTGGCCTTAATAAAATGAAATCTTTGGAATCTATAATGATTTTTTTGTATGTTGCTTCATTTGAAATCTAATTTCTTATCGAAGTCAACAAAACATTGATAAAACATCAAAACTTGCCAATATTAAGTTTAATGATTACGAAGTTACTCCTTAACCGAACTTACATGACCAGCAAGGATGTATAGTATGAAATTCAATGACGCTTGGACCAGTATGATTCTATCAAACTTCTTGTCATTTCTTGTTAGTTTCTTCCAGGATAGGTAGATTTGAGATACCCTTGGCACATATTGGAAAAGAACAATAGTGTTCAAGAGTTTCACTTTATTTGAAGTTTTCGTGCTTCTCATTTCTGAAAAAATAGTCGGAATTACCACCTGCACAAAAGATTAAAAGAAATTTCGCGTTAATTGGAAAAAAAATCCGTGTGTAGTACAATGATAATCTAAAGAAAATAGTGGTAATGGGTGTCTGGGAGTTACTTTATATCTTTTTTTGTTGCAAACCTACTTTTGACAATTTTTTGGTTATAAAGTCAAATATTATACTTGACTTTCTCTTAATATAAAAATAAAATAAATGTTACATGTTTATTACTTCATTATACGTGCAATATTATGTTAACTAGAAAACTAATTAATGTTGCCAAAAAAAAAAAAAAAAGTTTATACATACAAAATGTTGGGGAGACTTCAAAATTCAAATTCTCCAATATATAAGAATATTATAAGCTTATGGGATTGGACTTAACTATATTATATTAACTACTCTGATTTTGTCATTGTTATTTAATATAAGACTTCACTCACACCTTTATACTCAATACAAAATTTTAAAACTACTCATCTTTAGCCGCATAGTATTATGTTCTATACCATATCCAACTTTCCTCTAGAGTATTGCCAAGTTTTTTTTTTTTTTTTTTTTTTTTTTTTTTCAAAAAGAAAAAACCAAACGAATCATTAGATGGAGCAAGACAATAGCATGCACAAAATCCAAAATTTTGTCTTTAAGGTTCTAAACAACAAAATTTCTCAAAAAAAAAAGAAAAAAGAAAAAAAAAAAAGGGTCCTAAACAGCAACAATATTTAAGTAACAATAAGCTAAGGTCTCCCTTACCTGTGGGATGGGAAGAATAGCTAGAATGTCGAATATTAAGCGTGGCCACAAATACTTCTGAGCTATTTTCCTAGCATTTGTATTTAACTCAGGTTTTCCACTTTTCAGAAGCTTTTTATCTATAAAACCAGTGTGAAATTGCAATATAATATGCACTAGATAAATGAAATCGAAGAAGGATCGCAAAACTAGAACTGTGATCCACAATCTATTGTCGAACCAAATGCACTTCTTGTCTTGAATGATCACAGGAAGGTAAAAGAACAATGGATCCAGTGCTACTGCAGTCACGCATGACAACACAAATACTACATTCCACCCTTGAAGGAACTTCTCCCTTGGGTCAAGAATATATGTCTTCGATGTTGTTGTTGTTGCTGCTTCTTGCACTGCATCTCTTCCACCATTCTTGGGTAATTGCCACTCGATGTCATGATTATTGCTGAATAAAACATAGCAAACATAAAATCAGTTATTGACTCTTAATCCTATGTAGGGTGCGAGTAAAACACAAAAAATGCAACCATTAGAACTACATAGATCACACTCACAAAATAATGTCATTCAAACATCAAATTATAAATTTTTTCCTGAATAGGAAAGTTTATTATTTGATGTTTGGCCACTGAGGAAATAGAGGAAATCAAAGGGAAATGTAAATTTGGATTAGTGTTGATTTTCGTGCTGACGTGGCTTATTGTAGCACAAAAATGGGTGACATGTCAGGAGAACAATTGACAATGATTAACTGGGAGACATGTTAGGGCCTATTTTGCACTTTGAGACTAATAATAGAGATGGACCATTTTGAATACGGAACCATACTTTAAGGGCCAAAATGAAACTTTTAAAACATCAATGACCAAAATAAAAAGAATCTCACACGTAGCATTTATATCAAAAGAGGTCAAGTTAATTTATTTATTTTATCAGTTTATTTTTACAAAAAAAACCTAACATTAATAATTTTATTTTAATATTCAACATATTAAAATAATATAAAAAATACAATAAAATAATATATCCACACCACAACTACCGCCACAGCCATAGAAACCACCGCACATCTACAACCACAACCACAACCACCTCCACCCATAGCCGCAACACCCAACTATCACAATCCCTCCAAATTGCAACCCACCAAACCCAAAAAGACCACCGCTGCCACCCACAAGGGCCACAGCCCCTACAAATCAGAAAGCCCACCATCCAAAATCAAATCACAAACCTACCAAAACCCAGCCACACCTGCCGGAACCCATCCACACTTGCCAAACCCCATCCACATCCACCGAACCATTGTGAGACCCACGAACTGAGCTACCCACACTGTCGCCGATCTCAAACTCCACGACATGCCCACATTGTCACTGATCTCAGCTGTCTTGATTTCGAGTTAGAGGAGTTAGGCAAGAGAGGAGAGAGAGAAAAAAAAAAAAAAAGAAGAAAGGGAGAGACATGGAGATGTTGAAGTGAAAAAGAAAGGCAAGAGAGGAGGACGAGAAGAAGAGAGAGGAGAGAGAAAAAGAAAAAGAGAGACCAAAAAAAAAAAAAAAAATTTAAAGGGAAGAGGAGAGAGGATGAAATAAAAAATATATATTTTATAATTTTGGAGCTATAGTAAAGTGCAAAAAATGGCCTTTTACTATATCTGAATGTTAAAATTTTTAGCTTTAACACCATTAATGTAGCTTTTTTTTTTCTGTTGCTAAAATAACTTTTAAGTAGTTTTAGTACCATCAATGTAAATGCTCTTATAGGCCAAAATAGAAATTTTGAAATGTTAACCCTAAATATTAAGGGCCAAAAATATATTAAATGAGAGAGAGTGTGTGTGTGTTAAATTAAATTATGTCAAGAGCAAAAGAAACTAACCTTGAACCGTTCCCTTGTGGATGCCGAAGGTAACTCATAACTAAAGTTTATCAACGATACAACGTCTATAAGAATGAATCAACCTCTAAATATGTATAGAGCCCACGAACAGTACCACAAAGTTCTGACTTTGGATCCCTGAAAAAATGGAAAAGAAATTAGTGAGTTACAACCTATTAGCCACTATTGACACTACGCTTATAAGGGGAACAGTCTCATTCCAGCTAGACATGAAAAGTAAGCAAATATCATTACATATAACATAATTTAATTTTGGCTGTTTAGAAATGTAAATATTAAAGCAAACTATAAGTAGTTTAAAATATGTATATATCTTAGAGAGACATGAATGTGTATTTACCAGAAGTAAATTGAACCTGCTTAACTCAATTAGGAAGCATTTTACAAGCCGGAGGCAAAGCAAAGAAAGGCAGAAATAGAGTGCATAGATGCAAATGAAGATGCACATTTAAGTAATAAGCATAGCTAGCTCCATGGGCACTAGTCCACCTTAAGTCTTTCTTTAAATTTATCTTTCTAACCAACCGCATGATAAAGTTTCAATTTATTACAAATTCAACTCAGCCATCAAACCAAGTACTCTGGTAGTGTAAACATAAGAAGAAAAAAAATTCAACCTCGCGACTTCCAAGCAAAATAAAATGATAAACAAATGAATAAAATAAGCTTATATTTGCAATTTGCACATTAACTATAAGCTTAAAATTGCAATTCTGCATGTGGTAGTGCTGTAGCAAAAAAAAGTCCAACTTGGCGTCTTCCTAGCAATTAAAAATTGGTAAACAAATGATAAAAAAATAAGCTTAAATTTTCAGATTGCTAATTGACTAAAGAGTAAAGACTAATGTTCCGTTTGGATTGAGAGGAAAGAATGGGGAGTAGATGAAAGTTGGTTGAAAATTAGCTTTTTTTGACTAACTCTACTCTACTTTTCCTCTCTACCTCTTTAATCCAAACAGGCCAAAGGAATATATTATTTTGCACCAATTCACATCTACTATTTCATATACACATCCACAATACGCAATAAATCATAGGTGATAAGTTGTTATTACTTCTAATTTGAATTCACAATTTAAATTATTTTCTTGTTCACTCATAACAACCAATAACAACCTACCACTTAGAATTTATAATAAAAATACTGTGAAAATATTGTGAACATGACATTTTTCTGTCCACAATTGAGGTGAAAATGTTCACATGTTAACACATAAAAATAAATGCGAAATAGTGGAGTGTGAAAATCAAAACCTTAATCCTGGACTAAAACCTTGAATTAGCAATCGCATGCAGTAGTCTAAACAAAATATAGAAGAATTTATTATGAAAATACTGTAAAAATATTGTGAACATGACATTTCTCTGTCCACAATTGAGGTGAAAATGTTCACATGTTAACACATAAAAATAAATGTGAAATAGTGGAGTGTGAAAATCAAAACCTTAATCCTAGACTAAAACCTTGAATTAGCAATCGCATGCGGTAGTCTAAACAAAATATAAAAAAGAGTTCAAAGGAATATATTCTTTTGCACTAATTCACATCTACTATTTCATATACACATCCACAATATGAAATAATATGCTTACAACATTTACGCAATAAATCATAGGTGATAAGTTGCTATTACTTCTAATTTGAATCTACAATTTAAATTATTTTCTTGCTCACTCATAACAATCAATAACAACCTACCACTTAGAACTTATTATGAAAATATTGTGAACATGACATTTCTCTGTCCATAATTGAAGTGAAAATGTTCACATGTTAACATATAAAAATAAATATGAAATAGTGGAGTGTGAAAATCAAAACCCTAATCCTAGACTAAAACCTTGAATTAGCAATCGCAGGCAGTAGTCTAAACAAAATATAGAAGAGTTCAAATTACGTTGGGGAATTGACATTTCAGTATCCAACCTTGAAATTTTTACATTAGATATAACTTGAACATATGTACGTGGGTTCTAATTAACTCAACTGGTAAAGTCTCTTATGGTTGAATAAGATATCCGAAGTTCAATTCTTGCCTACACTAAAAACCTATTGGTGTCTTGATCTAATAATAAAAAACTATTATTATGAGTGGACGTCATAGTTTGAAACTCTCTTAAAAAAAAAAAAAAAAAAAAAAAAACTTGAGAAAAATGAACGAGTGGATCTTGTAGGATTCTCAAGAAATTCTTCAATTTCTTCCATCTTCCAACTTTTTAAAGAAAAAACCATTTAATACATTATCTTTTGGATAAAAATTTATAAGTTTGCACCTATGATCAAACTTATAAATTTTTATCCAAAAGATAATGTACAATTGCCCTCTCATGAGAGGGCAATTGTACCCCTAGACTTTTGGCTCCACCGTTGTTGAATGTCCAAAAGTGTTGTATTTTATTGTGATTCTAGCATTTTTCAAATATTATTTGGCATTACAAAATTTAGCATGTAAGTGAATAAGTCCAAGAGGCCTCCGTTGCTCGTTTGGTGGCATGAGAGATCACGTCTGATCTACTTAGGAAATGTTACTGCTTGAACAGTCCCAACAATGGCATCCTGCTAAAAAGATGAAAGCAGTTGGTCTTCATGCACTTGTTGCGCTTTGAATCACTTGCTGCACTCAAAGGAACACAAGGAAAAACGACAAGTAGCATAACCTCGCTTTTCAAATCAAAGAAACCTTATTCCAAAATTCTCAATTAAATCCATGTTCAGTATATGATTAGAAGTGTATAATAAGATGAACCAATATTTGTTAATGCATCCAAACTCGAGTGGAAATTCTATATCTTTTTCGGTTCATATGCACAATTAATTTAAGTAATTTAACATGCAAATCAAAATGAGCTCAAATTCTGGACCAAAAAAGAATCATAAAAAATTATTAAACAGAAAAGCATAATCTAAACAAATCAAACAACTCAACGGAAATTCGAACCACATTGTTAATGAACCTCTCGAAACCATCTATTAAATAGTAATGCATAATGGGCTGGCTTAAGGCCTAGGCCTAAGGCTTTCTTTGCCCCCAAACATTTTGAATAAGTTCTTAAGCCCCCCATTACATATGAAAAAGCCCGCCAAAATTGTATAAAAATGTCCCCAAAAAAAAAATATGATAATTGAATATTTTTAAAAAGAGAATAATATAGGTGGGTTTTGTATTCTTCCCCCACCTCCAAGTAGACATTCAAAATATTGAGTTAATAGAAATCCAACCCAATTAAAATGTCAAAGAATTTCACTAAAAAATGTTATTAGTGTGCCAAAGTACAATATTTCTTTCTTTCTTTTTAAATAGTTTTTGGCTCAACTTCATCTTTTATCCTGTTTTTGTTGTAATTTATACCTTTTTTGAATAGATTTTTTAACATATATTTTTTTTTCACTCGATACGATACATATCATACAATACGAATGAACCCTCATTGTGCCAAATAAGGTGTGTATGAGTTGCTAACTGTGGTTCGCGCCATTGATGTAGCGAGTGAAAGACATTATGGTATATAAGATTGTTTTTAAAGGAACTCTTGCAGCTGGACTGCGACTTATGAACACCACCAATCCTATATTTTTATCTTCTGGTAAGGTATGGTTCTTGAAGACGCTAGAGGCAAGTGCACAAAACATGCAAACTAGCAAAGTGAGTGGTGCTTTGTTAGTGTCCCATCTATTATAAAGCAAGTTGAAAGGGCTCTTGCCCATTATGCATGTAAATGTAATATTTATTCCACGCTTGAGTGGAATGGATCGATGTGGTCCATCCCACTTATTGGAAGCGATCAATATAATAAAGATTTATACTCAAAGGATATAGTTTTATTATCAATAAAAATTTCTACCATTTTTTTTAAAGCATTATTCAAAAAAAAAAAAAAAAACATTACACCCAAATTCTGTGCATCCCATGAGTTACAAGCTATGTACTATAATTAAAATAAATTCTTCTTTTACGGGTCCGTTTGAGATCAGCTTATTTTGCTGAAACTAAAATTTTTTTGTTGAAAGTACTATAAATAAAGGTAAAATTTAGTTGAAATAGTAAAGTGAGACCCATTAAAAGTACCAAAAAGTGCAGTGAAACCCATAAATAGTATTAAAAATAAGTTAAATAGTAAAATAAGTTAGAAAAAAATAATATTTACCAAACAGACATTACATAGTATAGTATAGTACAGTACAATATAAATTTATACTATATACAAGTAAAAAGTAGTAAATATAATACATATTTACAAAAAGTGGTAAATATTGTACACTTTTTGCAAATTTGTACAACATTTGCTACATTTTGTGTAAAAGGGTAAACATAAAGTTTGGCATCAAAACACTTTATCATTTCACATGCATATTCATCTTTTCTAGTTTCTCAAAAAAAAATATATATATATTCATCTTTTCCTAATTTTACTATAATAACTTTGATTAAAAAAATTTACTATAATCACTCAAGTTTCTTATTTCACACTCACATTATTCTTTTCAAAATAAACTATTTCTTTCTTAATTCAAAAAAAAAAAAAAAAAACCTATTGCTTTGCAACAACAGTGTCAGGCGCTTCTGGAGCTATGATCAGTCTATGGATTAGCGGTAATCCGGTAACAAGGTGGTAGTAAAATAGAAGCTGCCTTCTTGGATTTAACAACAGCATTACTCTGAAGTTTTGTTGAACCACCAACGCTATCCTCAGTCTTCGGGTGCTTGCGGCGCCAGATTCTTTGTACAACAGAAGCTGCCGCCGATGGCAACTGCTCAGGACCTAAACTCGACAACTTAGAATGCAATATTTGCTTCAAGTCCTGTGCCATTAGAGCGAAAACTTCTACTTTTGTGTGGGCTTTGAGAGTTCTTGATGAAACTGGGAGTTTGGATAGATTGTTCCTGGAGGCCGTGGATTTCTGAACCCATTCCAAAAGCTCTTCTCCAAAGTACTCACCTTCTACAAGACGCTCAGCCTGTGTGAGGACAGTTCCTTCGCCATTATTATTGCTGGCTGTATTTGTATAGGTCCATGCAGTGCCATCCGTAATGAAAAATATCGCATCGATTGGGTCTCTCTCCCGAATAATATAGCTGTGCTCGCTATGGAACATTGGTTTCAGACTGTGACACATCGTACGCAACATTTGCTCTTCCATTCCTCGAAGCACTTCTACCTAAATAATTTAGATGAATTTATTAAGGAGTTTGAATAGGTTTGTAACAATTAGTACTGATCGAATAAGAATGCTTATCAAAATTTTCATTTTTTTTCTTAAAGTATTCGATCTACATGTATCAAATAGGACACACGCTCGCTGTACTTGTCAAACACCTCTTAGATTAAATCATATGTATTAATTTCAATACACGAGAATATAGATTTAGATTAGATAGAACTTCTTTGAATTTTCGTACATGATATAGGAAAATTATTGTTTTACACTCCTTAATTTACACTAACTTCACACAATATTCTCAGTTTTTGAAATTAGATATCCAAAATTTTCAAGAATGTCTACATTTTATATATGATATAAAATTGTGTGGACACTATTAAATGTAAAACAATCAAAACCTCAAAATATAATATCTTATTATTACATACAAAACTCACATGTCATTATTTCGACAGGACCCTGAGAAAAACTATTGTTTTACACTACCTTATGCCTATAATAAAGAAGTAGGAGCTGCTTTTTTGTGATGATAAAACCATTATTATATTAATCATGTTTACCTTTTTTAATGTTTGGGATGAAATTTGTAATACCATTCCTTGTTATCATGTTAGTATGGCAATCAATTACATAAATATTTTTTATATTTCAATAGTAGAAGAATGAAGATTTGATTCTTAGACGTTTTTAATGAAAACACAAAAAAAATATTAATTGTGTTATAAGCTCTTGATAGTTACATACCATATTTATAGAGGTAAAGAAACTCACAGTTTTTAGTCGTTTTAAGCCGATATGCTCCTTTACATTATTCTGAAGTTCCCCAGGAAGATTAGGAAGAAGGCTCTCCAAGTAAACATCTTCGTCTTCTTTAAATCTCTGATTCATGTCATTTATAATTGGCTTTCTCATTTCACTAGGGAGATGGTGTTTGGAAATCCACAATTCTATTTGTTCCTTTTGTTTTGTTCGTTTTTTCGATTTCATCTTCATGCGTACCTCTTCTGATCTTGAAGTTTCCAACTGCATATACATCTGCCAATTCTACTCGTAAGCTCAGTTTGCCTAATATTTATAACAGAATTTAGTCATTTAATTAAAATTAAAAAAAAAAATTAGAGCATCACATTGTGCCACTAAATTATTACCCTAAAGTTGAGAAACACCTAAGATCAACCTTCTTCTCCCTTCTCGGAATTTAAAAAACAATAGCATTGGGACTTGGTTTGTGAGCGATAATAAATTATTGACTGGTTTGTGAAATTCCTTGGTGAGGCTTGGAGGATGTGGAACAAAAAATCTAGTACCCATAAAAAAAAAAAAAATAAAATAAAAACACCCATTGCTATAACTCTCCATGTAACTGTGACTAATGAATAGTGGACTGTGATAGGAAGTCAGTCAAAGTTTATCAATTATAGAAAAAATTGTGAGTATGTTAATACTTTTGTGCTGATTGTACCATTCTTCACTGGGTTTTGACTAAATAACCAAAAAAATAAATAAACTCAAAACCCCATTTGATTGAGGCAATGTTATGTATCTATCTATTTCCTTTACTTCCTATCTAGAAACATACACCCTCTATTTCTCTCTAAACTATTTTCAATTCATAATTGTACAACTAAAAGCGTTAAACCTTTTAAAAAGAATGTAAATAAGAGAAGAAAAAACGTTGGGCATTGGGTACTAACCTGTAAATTTCCCAAAAAAAAGAGAAACAGTAACAAGCCCAAGATACAAATGGAAACTGAAAAGCAGTTTTCCCATATATAGTTACTTGTACGAAGGTTTTGACCAAGTGAACTGCAAAACAGGCACAACTACAATATATGAGATGAGATGCTAATATGAAAAATTATAACTAAAGGCACAAAGTATGACTCGACAACGCAAACCTCAAATTTAGGAGTTGCTTAATATATCAGAAATGAAGAAGAAATTCTATATTTCATTGATTACCAAAATGGGATTACAAGACTATTTATATACATTTGATCCTGAGCTAACCTGAGCTAACTGATGCTAATAGAACAGAGGAAAAAATAACTAACTCTTACACGTGATTATCAGATCAGTAACAAACTTTCCCACGTGTGACATTAACTCAACTAAATAATGACTAAGCTACATGTCGTATATACAACATTCAATCATAGAGCTGATGTCGTTTATGCAGTTTTTTCATTCTTTAGTCAGATCAATCTCTGCCGTTTCATGCTCTGCTCTTGCTTCCTTGTGATCTTCTCTGCTACAATTCTGATACTCCCCCTCAAGAGCAGCTGGTGTGTGTATATTCATCATTCCCATTTTGTCAACAAGATTAGAGAATTGATTGTACCCCAAAGCTTTGGTAAGCATGTCTGCTAATTGACAATGGGATCTTACATGATTAAGCTTAATAACACCTTCCAAAACCTTATTCCTTACCACATGACAATCTATTTCAATGTGCTTGGTCCTCTCATGGAAGACCGGATTGGAACCAATATGCAATGCTGCCTGACTATCACAAAACAGTAATGCCTCTTTGTCATGCTTAACTCCAATATCCTTTAGAAAGTATAGAATCCATACTATTTCACATGTTGCAACTGCCATAGCTCTGTATTCAGCCTCTGCTGAGGACCTGGAAACTGTGGACTGCTTCTTTGATTTCCAAGACACCAAGGAGTCTCCAATGAAAATGCTATAACCAGTGACTGACTTTCTTGTATCACAACATGAAGCCCAATCAGCATCTGCAAAACCTTTCAAATGCAAATCTGTCGTGGAAGAGAACATGAGACCTTTGCCTGGTTCAGTCTTCAAATATTGTAAGATTCTATAGGCTGCTTCTAAATGTGGCTTTCTTGGCTTTGACATGTATTGGCTAAGCTTATGAACAGCAAAAGTGATGTCTGGTCTTGTGATGGTCAGATATAATAGCCTTCCAATTAGCCTTCTGTAGATGCTAGGATCTTTGAGTTCTTCCCCTTCCAGTTGACTTAACTTGAGACTTTGTTCCATAGGAGTCTTGGCTGGTTTACACCCTAACATACCAGCATCATTAAGCACCTCAAGGGTGTATTTCCTTTGACAAAGGGCAATTCCCTTGGCTGATCTAGCAACCTCCAATCCAAGAAAATACTTTAAATCACCTAAATCCTTGAGTTTGAATCTGTCATCCAACAAGACTTTGAATTTGTCTATCTCAGCCTTATCATTACAAGCTATCAAGACATCATCCACATACACCAAAAGCATCATGAAAACATCACCTTGCCTCCTAGTGAACAATGAATAATCAGCTTTGGACTGAGTAAAACCAAGCTGAATCAAAGTACTAGAAAACTTGGCAAACCATTGCCTAGATGCTTGTTTAAGTCCATACAATGACTTATTCAACTTACAAACAACCTCCCCCTGGCTATGAAACCCTTGTGGAAGAGCCATATAGACTTCCTCATCCAAATCACCATGCAAAAACGCATTATTCACATCCAATTGGCTGAGAAACCATCCCTTTATAGCAGCCACAGCTAGGAGCACCTTGACAGACACCATCTTGGCCACAGGGGAAAAAGTTTCAAAATAGTCCACACCCTCTTTTTGTGTAAAACCTTTAGCAACTAACCTTGCCTTGTATCTCTCAACTGAACCATCAGCTTTATACTTGATTTTGTACACCCATTTACACCCTATAGGCTTCTTACCAGCAGGGAGAGGGGTTAAAGTCCAAGTTTGATTTGCCTCAAGTGCAGCTATTTCAGCAGTCATGGCCTCTTGCCATTTGGGATCAGAATTAGCTTGATAAAAGTAAGTGGGCTCAACAAGAGAAGAAATGGAACAGCAAAAAGATTTGTAAGAAGGAGAGAGATGTTGATAGGAAAGATGGGAGGATAGGGGATGAGAGGTACCTGAGTGAGAGGGAAAAACAGTAGCTACAGAAGAGACTTGATTGCAATGGTAGGCTTGTAAGTATGAGGGCTGTTTGACAGTTCTAGAAGATTTTCTAACAGGTGCAGGATCAGCAATAGGCTCAGGGGGCTCAACAGGGACCTCATCAAGCATATCATTATCAATTGAATGATGAATATGAGAAAAAACATCATGAGGTATAGCAGAATTAGAATGAAATGAAGGATCAAAAAGAGGATTAACAGCTGGGACACAAGACACAGGAATGGGACAAGGCTGCTGATCAGAATTAATAGAAGTGGAAACAAAAGGAAACACATTTTCATGAAATGTGACATCTCGAGAAACAAAAATAGTGTGAGAGTCAAGATCAAAAACTTTGAAACCTTTGACATTGAAAGGAAATCCAAGAAAAACACATTTCCTTGCCCGGGGAGAAAACTTGGACCTGGTTTGGGAAATGGTGGATGCAAAACATAAACAACCAAAGATTTTGAGATTGGAATAATCTGGAGGTTTATGAAAAAGGAGTTCAAAAGGGGTTTTATCATGTAGCAAGGGAGATGGGAGCCTATTGATGAGATAGGCAGCATGGAGCACACAATCACCCCAAAACTGAATGGGAAGCTGGGATTGAATCTGTAAAGCTCTGGCTATGCAAAGGAGGTGCTGATGCTTCCTCTCTACAACAGAATTCTGTTGTGGAGTGTAAACACAGCTGGTTTGATGTATGATTCCATGAAGATTGAAGAAATCAGACATGTTAAACTCCTTGGCATTATCAGTTCTAATGGTTTTGATTTTAAGACCAAATTGGGTATTAACCATGGTGTAGAAAGAAGAGAATAGCTGCCTAACATCAGATTTAGACTTCATTAAAAATAACCATGTTGCTCTTGTAGCATCATCAACAATAGTTAAAAAATATTTGAAGCCATCTAAAGTAGGAGTTGAGTAGGGACCCCATACATCCAAATGAATCAAATCAAAAGCACAAGAACTGATATTATTATGGAAAGGAAAAGGCAATCTCTTCTGTTTTGCCATAGGACAGATTTGACAATCTTTATTACAAGAAGGACTTAAAGAAGGAATTACATGACACAACCTATTGAGTTTAATATCTGAAGGATGCCCCAATCTGTCATGCCAAATAGATGAAGGTTGAGATGATTCTGCTGTGGAGGTAACAGCAGTGAAATGATCAAAAACATCAGTGAGGTTGTGATCAGATAAGAAGGTAGCAAATGATGTATTGAAGGAGTGATGAAGGCTGTTTGACTGCAGCAAGTACAAGCCATCAAGTGCCTTGCCTACCCCAATCGTTTTCCAGGAAGTAAGGTCCTGAATAAAGCAATAAGTAGATAGAAAAACACAACAAGATGGCTGTGAATGAGTTAAGGAACTAACAGATAAGAGATTAAAGGAAAAGGATGGAACACAAAGGACATTCTTAAGAATTAAGGAAGAAGAAAGAGTGACAGTCCCAACATGAGTTACTCGAGCTGATTCACCATTAGGCAATTGAACCAAGGACTGCCTAATAGCTGTGATTGAGGTTAGCAAATCTACTGAGCATACAAAATGATCAGTAGCACCAGTATCCAATACCCAAGTAGTACCACCATAAGCCTTCCTATTTACTACTTGTGCAGCAAAAATACTATGAGAAAGGTCCGTACCTGTCATTGCCACATTGGCAGCAGTGGGTGCATTGACATCTGATGCTTGAGATGATGCTGCAATAGAAGGCTTGGATGCACTAAACAAGGTTAAGAGTTGTTGATACTGCTCAGGAGTGAATGCAGAAAACTGATGCATTGGAGAAGCAAATTCTGAACCTGACCCTGAAGAAACTTGATGTGCCATAGCAGGTTTATTCTTGAACTTAAAACCTGGAGGAAACCCGTGTAATCTATAACACTTGTCCACAGTATGGCCAGTCTTACCACAATTGGTACAAACGGGTCTATCTTTACCCTTCCCACCAGAATTAACAAAATTGACTTGGTCATTGGACACTTTAGCAACCAAAGCAGTAGAGTCTACCTTAACAGCAGAGGTATTTGGGATTGATCTCTGGGTCTCCTCTTGAATCATCAAGGAATAAACCTTGCTAAGTGATGGAATAGGATCCATGAGCAATACCTGAGACTTGACTTGGGAAAAAGACTCATTCACTCCCATTAAGAATTTCATCACAGACTCTCGACCTTGCAAATCAGTCAATCTTTTGTTTATGTTGCACATACACTTTCCACAAGTGCAGGTAGGGAAAGGACTGAGATTCTGTAATTGATCCCAAAATACCTTTAGCTGAGTGAAGAAATCAGTGATGCTCATCTCACCTTGGTGTAGCTCTGCAATTTCCTTTTGCAGATTGAATACCCTTGGTCCATTGGTTTGGGCAAAACGGTTCTTCAAGTCATTCCATATCTCTAGAGCAGTATCTTCGTAGATAATGCTTGCCTGAAGCTTTGAAGAAACCGAATTGGTCAACCAGGTTCCAACCATGTTGTCACATCTAATCCACGCTTGTACAGAGGAGTGAGTAGAAATCAATGGTGATGAGAGAGTTAGAGTCCCATCGATGAATCCCAGTTTATTCTTGGTGAGCAAGGCCTTTCTCACAGCTCGAGCCCAGGCTGAGTAGTTTTCTCCACCAATTAAAGGCTGTGTAACTAGCACCAAACTTGGGTTCTCGGCGTGATGCAAGAACAGGGGATCATCCATTGGTGACTCTTGCGAGGAATGAGATGAATTTTCTGGTACAGAACCATTAAGGGAACCAGTTGTAGTTGTGGCTGTAGCAGCGGAAGCCATTGATGCAAAAGAAGAAGAATATTCTCAGAAACAGAGTGTTTTCTCGAGAAAATTAAAGAAGAAATTGAAGAAAATGCAAAACCCTAAAAAGATTTGGGAATTCGCTCTGATACCAAATCAGAAATGAAGAAGAAATTCTATATTTCATTGATTACCAAAATGGGATTACAAGACTATTTATATACATTTGATCCTGAGCTAACCTGAGCTAACTGATGCTAACAGAACAGAGGAAAAAATAACTAACTCTTACACGTGATTATCAGATCAGTAACAAACTTTCCCACGTGTGACATTAACTCAACTAAATAATGACTAAGCTACATGTCGTATATACAACATTCAATCATAGAGCTGATGTCGTTTATGCAGTTTTTTCATTCTTTAGTCAGATCAATCTCTGCCGTTTCATGCTCTGCTCTTGCTTCCTTGTGATCTTCTCTGCTACAATTCTGATAAATATGAAACAGAAGAATCTAATTTGTGTGCAAACCTCAGATTTTGCAAGCCCCACCAGAAACAGTAAAATAATTTTTGTGGAAAATCCTTGGATTCCAACACACCAGATTGAAGGGCTTCAAGAAATATTCCAAAATCAAATAGCTTTGTATTTGGTTTATTTATACGGCAAACATTATTAAGAAATCTGTGATTTCCTTCATTGAGGTCACAGTTGAAAGAACTTTGGACACATCCAGTATGTCTTTCACAATATTTATGCCAACAAGCTGTCATTCGTTGAGTAGAGAAAAAATACCAAAAGGCTCCCAATACCTAAAACACCAGCATCTCATTAAACATCATTATATATATATATATATATATATATATATATATATATTACAATAAAAACAAAAGAAAAGAAGTAATAATTAATAATCATTCTAAAAAGGAAAAAATAGAACTTCTAAACTTTCATGACCAATGGAAAACTACTTTTGAAGTTAAGCCATGGGGTCACATATTGTTAGATATATAAAGTGCTATTACGTATAGACTGTTGGGAAAAGTAGCAATAAATACAACACATGCGAAGAAATTATTTTAATTTTAGCTTTTGTGCAAATTCAATAGGTATTCCAAGTAAAACTATCCAAACACAATAATTAACAAAAACAAAAAATTCAACATGCAAACTCACAATCAAGACACCAAATTGTTATGTGAAATCCCTCAAATGGGAAGGAAAAAATCACAGGACCTAGTTCAATAATTGGTTTACAACTGTCTTCTCCAATTCCAAAACAATGCTAGGATACCAATTTTAAAAACCTATTATGCTCAAGGTATTGATTAGTGAGAATTCTAAAGACGTTTGCACTAGAGGTTTAATCCTTGTAATTGCAAAAATTAAAACTACTACTACTACTAAAAAATAAATAAATAAATAAATAAATAATAATAGCATTTGATAAAATTCGATAGATTGTCAAGGTTAAATTTATATAAAATCTGTATATGTAATCAAACTTACATGGCCAGCAAGGAGATACAGAAAGAAGTTCAGTGCAGCTTTAAACCATATGGTTTTTTCAATTTTCTCGTTACTTCTTATCAGTTTCTTCCAGGATAGGTAGATTGGGAGAATTCTTGGCACATATTGTAACAGAACAAAAGAGTTGAACATCTTTATTTTATTTGAAGATTTCGTTTGTGCCATTTCTGAAAAAATCCATGAAGTTACCACCTGATAGATTACACTAGTGTTTAGAGTTAATGGATAAATCTAATTATGCATAGGACAATGTTAATTTAAAGATAATTCTGAGTTGGAAATTGTCTAAAATTTTTCCTTTTCACTTAATAGACTATTTGAAATTTTTTAGTATTGAAGGAAAATTATTTTCCTTGTTGAAAAATTAATTTGGCAATTCTTATAAAAGAAGTAATTTATTATTCCTTATCTTTAAAAATTAAATTTAAAAATTAAAACCAATCATTATGTTCTATTAAGAATGGGAAAAGGTTCATAAGAAAAAATAGTTTAGAAAAAAATTCCTCCAATCCAATACATGGAAATTGATAAAACCATCTATGCCTCATAATAATTTAAAAAAAAATTAAAAAAAAAAAAAAAAACATTTGCTTGTACTTCTAGTCACATTGGATAAATCAGCGTTGTTGTGATGAAATATGAATCAAATTGTGGTAGAAATTTATTACACGGGAAGAATTTTAATAGATAGAAGTCTAGATCAACGTCTAGACCATGGCAGAATATTAGTTGTATGGAGTTCTATTAATATCATAAGATGAGATATTATTAGAATCTTTGGAAGATCAAAGATCAATAACTATATTATTAATCAAAATTTTTGTAGCCTATAATTATATATACATAAAAAAAAAAGTTTATAAATCAAATAGTAAATAACATTAAATTGGTACGAAATTTGACATATGTGTTAAGAATATAAAAAACATGCAAGCCAATTTCAAAATATATAGTTATGTTAATTTTTTTACTGAGAGTTATAGTCATTACAGGTGAACTTATGTGAATATAAAGAATATGCAATGGGTGTGAATTTGTGTGAATGCTGTTTTGTTAGAGCATCTACAATGGCTTCTTTAAAGCCAAATTTAGAGCATCAACACCCCCAAAACCCATTCCAACAGCTTCTCTATCTCTATTTTTTAGAGTAGAGTTGCTACAGTACTTCTCTATAAGTAGAGAACACTGTAACTTTTACTATTCATCATTCAAATGTTTTTTTTTATTATAATAATCAGGTATTGAATAAAAAAAATGTTGGAAGATGTGTAGTTGTTAAAAAAAGAATAAAGAATGAATAAAGAAATAATATTTAAATGAGATAGAGAATGAGATAGAGAAAAATTTAAAAAATCTGCTGGAGATGCTCTTAGCCTAATTACAACAGGAGGTGAAAATAATAATTCTCTATATAAACATGATAGTTAAACAGAAGTATACCTGTGGGATGGGAAGAATAACTAGAAGGTCTAATAGGAAGTACGGCCACAAATACCTCTGAGCTATTTTCCAAGAATCTGTAATTAACGCAGGTCTTCCAAGTTTCTGAAGTTTCTTGTCTATAAAACCAGTACGAAATTGTAATATGATATGCATTAGGTAAATCATATCGTTGAATGATCGCAAAAAGAGAGCTCTGGTCCACAACTTTTTGTCTAACTCAATGCACTTTTTGTCTTCATTGATCACGGGAAGGTAAAAGAACAAGGGATCCAATAATATTGCGATCACACACGACAATACAAATATTATATTCCACCTTTGTAAGAATTTTCCATGTGGGTCAATAATTGTCTTTGTCCTCTTTCTTTTTGACGCTGAATCACCACCACCATCCTTGACCTTGTGAGGTTGCCTCTCGATATCGTAATTGCTGAACAAATACATGGCAAACATAAAATTTGGTCAGTGAAAGACCAAACTCAAAATGTTCTCAAACCTTCCCATTATCGAAATAATCTCTTTTCTTTTTTCTTTTTTTTTGAACTCATTATCGAAATAATCTTTAATCCCATTATCAAAATAATCTTTAAACTTTCAAAATGATTAAAACACACTCAAAACCGACATTATGACTTAAATTCCAAGAGTTGGACATTATTTAAATTCTAAGGATTTTGGGTTTTAAATCCTTTGGTGGATTTGGCCCAAATCCAATCGTTACCTTCTCAAACTATGCCAATAGGTACCAGATTTAAACTGTTGTACAAACATATCGATGACTCCATAATAGTAGTAACTAATTTAGAAGTAACTAAATAGTTTAAAATTCTGGCCAAAAAATTAAAAAAGGAAAAATCTAATTGTCAAGTGTCAACGCATAAGTAGAGGAGAAAAAAAAAATGTTAAAAAGTCTTATAACTCAACTAATATCTTATAATATTTTTAAAGAAAATGACCAAGGTTCAAATCTAACTATCCTATTATAACCATCAAATTATGGCAAAAAATTTTGCCACTTAACTTGCATCTTTTTGTGTTTCTAAGGAAAATGTTAAAGGTTCAATTCCCCTCCCATTGTTGTAACCAAAGTTTTGAATTCCATGCTGTTCTACGGCCGTTCCAGCTGGAACTTTTTGTTCCAGTGGGTGGGTAGATCGATCATCCAAAATTTGGGGTACGTCTCACTTCAAATTCCGACCTGCATAAGCTTGAACTGGTGTGCTAGCCGAAGTACTAGTTCCAGGTCGAAATAAAGAGATGGCCTTATTAGCTCGACTCCTCTGTACTTGATCTTAGTTGATCATGGGAATGAGTAGGTATGGAGGTGATATGTTGCTTAGCACTTGACTTGGAGAGAGAGATTTTGCTAGATGTGGCGAGAAGGTCAAAGAGGGCTAAACTAAAGAAGGTGAGAAAGATGAGAACAGAGAGTGCGAAAGAGTTCTGTGATAAGCTGATAATGAAATACTAATAAAAAGGAAAAAAAATTTAGAATCACAAATTATTATACAACTTTTTGCTTCGTAAATTGTGAGAAGTGAATAAAAATGATAGTATATATGTAAATGATAAACAATTATTCTTAATTTGCTACGTCAGAGTTAAAAAAAAAAAGTTTACTATAATACTAGAACCCTTAAATAAAAAGAAGACAAAAAAGATAAGGTGCCTAGAAAATGAACAATCAACAATGATAATTGAGAAAAAAAAAAATGATAGTCACGAGAGTGGGAAGGGTCAATTTTTGAATAGTATTTAAGTTGAAAGGAAGTTTCTTGGAAGGTGGATGCTTGCTTATTTACAAGAGTACCAGCCTACCAAGTTTTATTTTTTATTTTTATATTTTCACTTTACAACTAACCATTTTGTCTTCTCAAAGAGTAAGACATGGCTTCCGTACGTAGTTCAAGAATGTTAGGAGTATTTTATAACCAATAATTTTGTGACGGCAACGTTTACCATGTTTGTCTGCAACTATCCTACCTAGCTAATTGTAAACAGTGAAAAAAAAAATTATGATTAACTAATTTGAAACGATTCAAAGGCTCAAATTGGCGACACAAAAGCTGAGCAAAAGAGACGAACCTTACACCGTTCCGAAGTTGACTCCAAAGGTTATGAATAACAAGTGATACAGTGGCGACAACCTTCCTACAATCCATATATACTTGCAAAGACCCAGAAAACTTTACTTGAAAATCAGAATTTTGATCCCTGGATAATTAAATGGAAAACAGATTAGACAAAAATACAACCAATTTTTCATTTATTTCAAGAACAAACTCCCAACTCCCAAGTGTGTGCACCATAAGACAAAAGTTTTTTCCCGCCTAGCTAGGCAGAAGCAAAAGGAAAAGTAAGAGTTGTAAATATGCATACACCCATGGAGAGAAATAACATTTGTATTCATAAAAAAGTAAATGGTACCTGATAAACTCAAGTTGAACGCATTTTACAAGAGTGGCAGAAACTGGGTTTGCTATAGGATTTTAAGATTGCGAAGGCGAAGGTGAAGGTGAAGGTGAACACGCAGATACTACTAAGTCATAGTCAACTTCTGCCGTGCAAGAAAATGAGCAAAGAGCCAAAGACCAGTCGTCAATCTTTCAAGTCTTCGTATACAACAATCTAGTCGTCAAACTTTCACATGGTCCACCACAATTTAGTGCCTCCAACCCATATATAATGTGAATGTTCCTTTGAAAATGTAGTAAAAAAAAAAAATGGCTTCAAATATGTTGGAGTTATTTTATATCAACTCATTATAATTATGTGACAATTAAAAAAATAGTCCGTGTGTAGTTTTGGTCATTTCTTTAAACGAGTCGTATTACATGTTTAAATAAAATAAGTAAATATATAGTCTTATAGATCGTTACGTAATGGATTAGAAATATACATTCAAACATATATTTGGATTCAAATTTTATCAATTATGAATTGTTATAAATTTTTGTTGTATCACTAAAGAATACTCTTTTCTATAATGGGGAATATTTTCCGGTCTTTTTGGATTTAATTAATCACAGAATTATAATATTATTTTTTTCAGCCACTCATACAATAAGGCAGGGATTTAAGACTGGAATTTATTTCCAATCTTTTTTGGATTTATTCACAGATTTTTTTTATGTCATATTCATAGAACTATTGATAAAATACAAATGTGACAAAAACAAACTGTTTAGTTACTTATAAACTAGTGTGTAACCTCATGCATATGCACGGGTATAATTAAAAACAATTACAATTACACAGTTCAAATTATATATATTTTTAAAAGAGGTTCAAACTATACACGGTATTAGCTTAAATATTTTTTAAATCATACATTTTTAAAATATGTAATGGTTTCTCATTATATATATGATTTAAAATTTAATTGGATTTAAATTTTTCAATTTTAGTACTCAATAATTCACTTATCACAAAAATTAAAAAAATTAGATGAACACATTGCGCAAAATTGGACTCCAATTGGCACGATGACATTGGCTAGTCCCTCGATGGTGCCTACATTGGCATATTTTTCAATAAACAAAGTTTAGCTACAAAATTGTTTGTAGCCTAAGACTACAATCTTACTCAATAAAATAAATATTACTACATATTTTGAAAATCTAACCGTTAGATTGTATGTTCGTTATGCTCTTAATACACATGTCAAATTTTGTGTCAATCGGATATCATTTACTATATCATCTATAAGCTTATATTTTATGCATAATTTTAAACTACAAAAACTTGCAATTTAAACAATTTATTGATGACATAGCTATTGATCTTTAACTTTCTAGAAATTTTGCAAGCATGGAGGATATAAGAAGAAGATGTAATCCAATGGTAGATTCGTCAAAATTCACCTCCAATAAAAAGATATTGAGTAAGGTTATAACCTTAAACTTCAATTAATTTTGTAGCTAAACTTTGTGCTTTTTCAATATATATATATATATATATATATATATATATATATTAGTAAAAACATTTATTCCTTTCCAAAAATAAATTCTTTTTCATTTTATATTTTAGAGATTTAGGTTTATAAGAGGTGTGCATGGATCAGGTTGAAACAGTGGCGACACCACGTACAGCTCAAGGTGTTCCCAAGAACACCCTGAACTGGAAAAAAAATTATATATAATAATTAAAATTTTGTATATTCAATCTGTATCAAGAACACCCTCAATCACAAAATTAGGAACACCCTCAAATTAAAAAAAAAAAAAAAAAGGTAGCAAACCAACAGAGCCAAGCCCACGGAAAGCCCAACAAATTACAAAGGTAGCAAACCCACAAATTCTCCAAAAAAAAAAAAAAAAAAACCAAACCCCAATACAGAGCAAATCACTAAATCAAAAATCAAACCCACGATCACGTCGCTCGCAGAAAAAACCAAACCCTAATACAGAGCAGACCAAACCCCAAACCCAAAACAAAGCAAACCAAACCCCAATACAGAGCAAACCAAATCCATGGTCACGTCGCTCGCAGCTCGCTCATCGTTGCCGTAGCTCGCTTGTCTTCGTCGTCGTTGCTCATCGCAGATCGCCCCTCATCGCAGATCGCAGATCACTCAGTGCTCGGTGCTCCCTCCCTCCCTCATCGTAGATCGCAAAGCTACTCCAGTGCTCGGTGCTCGGTGCTCGTGCTCCCTCCCTCAAGGTATAACCTTAAAGGTACATAGTCGACTTACCTTTGAACGAATATGACCAAAAAAGAAAGAATACGTCCCTCTCTCTTTTTCTCTCTTTTTCTCTCTCTCTCTCTCAGTCTCTCACTCTCTCTCTCTTTCTCTCTTTATCTGAATCTGAAATGAAAACTATGAAATGAAAAATGCCACTGAGAGTCTCTCTTTTTATTCTTTAACTCTCTCTCTCTTTTGAACTAGTTTGTGATTGGCTGGCCTTTACTCTTTAGCTTTATTAATATTTGGTTGTTTGCCTGTTTTTTGACTTTTTAAATTTGGCTTTATCTTATTCTTATCTGTTGGTGTTGATCACTGTGTGTTGGTGTTAGTGTTGGTGTTGGTGCTGGTGAGATATTGATTGTCTTTTAGTGTAATGTGTATTGTGATTTGTGATTGTAAAATTTTCTGATTGGTAGCTAGCTATTGTGATTAGGGCATCGGGCATGAGGCTTGTGCTTGTCTGTTGAGTGGGGTGGGGGTAGATGGGCACATGGGGCCGGGTTACATTGTTTTAATTATTGTGTTGCACATGGGATGTGTAATGTGCACTGCACATGGCTGGCTCTTTTAGTGTAAATGTGTAATATGCACATAAGGCCAAACAATATAACAAATTAAAGCAGTATAATTAATGACAAATAAATTAAAGTAATATATTTTATTGTTACGCTAAACAACAATAATTAAAGTAGTATAATTAACCAATTCATTATAAAAGACAAATAAATTAAATTATGTTAGATTAAACAACAATTAATAATTTTATAATTAATGAAACAACAATATAACTAATTATAGTTTATAAAAGACAAACAAATTAATGAAACAACTAAACAACAATAATTAATAATTTTATTAATATTTCAAATAAACTTATATTTTATTGTTTATTCTTTTGCTAGAATTATGGACAAATATTTGATAAGAAAACCACGTACCCAAAATTCATCTCCTGTGCAAAATTCATCTTCATCTTTTAAGCGAATTCGTGTTGACTTTAACTTAGAAAATCTTCCTTCAGATGCTGGGCTACGAGAAAAGTTATCATCTTATCATCCTAATAATCATGATGAAATAAGAAGATATTGTTTACAAAAAGGCCCTTGTCAACCTATTTTACATTGTGATGATTACCTGTATCATATTTTTCCTAAAAAGCCCCATCGATTTATATCCAAATGGTATGAAAAGAGATACTGGTTAGAATATAGTATAGATAAGGATGTAGTATTTTGTTTTTATTGCTACCTATTTTTATTGCTTGTTGAGGAACACCCTAGAAAAAATTCCTGGAGGCGCTACTGGGTTGAAATATATATATGTGTGGTTTAGTAATACTTTTTTTTTTCAAAATAAATAAATAAAAGAAAGAAAAATAAGAAAAGGAGAGGAGGTTTAGGTTTCAAATCCTCCAAAGGATTAGAATTTACAGATTTTTATGTTTGGTTTGACATGAATTGATTTTTGAAAAATATTTTTCGCCTTTACAAATGTTTGGAGCAACGAAAAATGTTGATCAACTGAAAATTGTTTCCCGCTCAACCATAAAATAAAGGCACTTATGGCGGAAATTAATTTACACTTTCATTTTCAATAAACCACTTTCCCCCTCACCCAAAATTTATCAACCAAACAACCACGCCACCTCCCACTGTCTATCACCCAACCACTACACTCCACTAATGTCCTTGGTCACCACCACCGGTCCCTAATCATAGTTTTTTTTTAATCTAAAATTTTTATTTTTTTTAATTAAATATGTGTCTAAGAGATAAGAAAATAGTGGAAAATATGTTTTCCATAACATTTTTAAGAATGTAACCAAACGCTTGAAAATAATTTCACTTGAAAATATTTTCCATGGAACCAAACACAAAAAATCTTATGGAAAGGAAAACAAAGGGATCTTTAGATTAAACCAAAAAAAAAAAAAGGAAACAAAAAGATGTCATGTTTTGATCTATGCACAGCCTTTAGTAAAACAACGTCATGTGATTTAGGGCCTATTTGTTTTACCATCTCAAACTCACATTTTTACATTTTAAACAACATTACACACATTTCCATATATTTTTTCACCCACATGTATTTCAAAAAACGACAAATAACATTACTCAAACTACTCTACCAAACACCCCCTTAGTTATTTCATGTGTGATCTTTTGAAAAGATTTATCCATGCGTGTGTCCTTCGACAAGACAATACAGTTTTGGGCCAATCTTTTATCATAAACGGTGTCGTTTGTTGTTGCCTTTGTTTCAGAGTGAATCTTATGTTTAACACTTGCCATTTTAGGATTTGTTGTAAAAATTTTGTGAATGTAGCATATCTTAAAAAAAAAAAAAAAAATCCTGTTTGATGAAGAGAGGAATAACATAATGGGCGAGGATAATTAATTGGGGTGTTAAGGAGGGAAGCCAAAAAAGTTGTGGAGGTATTAAATAACTAAGAATAATTGAAGAAAAATTTTTTTTGGATCCTAAAAAATTAAAAATAGCTTTAAATATTTTTGCATACTCACCACTGCATATGTATAACTTAAAAAATAAATAAATAAAAAATCGATAATTGGGGAAAGATGATTTATCAAATTTGAACCCCTTGAATGTTTTATTTAGAAACGTCAAGAGACATCATCCGAGTCAAGGCGACTTTTATTTTTTATGTTTTGGGAGAGCAATATCCGAGTCAAGGAAGCAAAAGCAGTTTGTTATTTTGAAATAACCGTTATAATCACTTCTTGCATTGGTGCTTACTTGGGCCAATAGTCTATTTGAATGTTGTGATATTGGAGATGGTTTGTAAATGTCTAGTTATTCAACCATTATTGATTAAGCACCATACATTGTTGAAACTTGAAAGGTGTAATGTACGTTTTGTCCATTAATGAATTTATGTTTAAGGTTGCTAAACCTAACATAGGTGACGACTCCATTTACACATTTCGCCATGGTCCACCCTAGGCCAAGGCTTACTTCCTAAAAGAAAGACCCGTTGCGGGCGCTTGCGCACACAACTATCATGAAAGACAAGCAAAGAGGCGGAGAGGGAAATTAAGTGTGAGGCCTGAGGACATTACACGTGTCCTTGGTAGTGGTCCAAACTCGTACTAATCAATGAGAGGTGTCCTGCAATATCTGATCATCAGGAGTTGAATTCTCTCTCATGGTAGTGCTAGGTGTCCATGCCAGACTGCATACTTCTCTTCATCCAATGGCATTCACACTATTCACACGAGCCAAAGTCCATGTGGAGGGCCAAGATGTAGCCAAGTCAATATGCTCATTTACACCAACTTTCATACTGTATAGACACTAAGGGTTTTTTTGTTTTGTTTGTGTTTTGTCTTTGATGCGTGTGTTTGCTGCTAGGTACAGACAAAATTATTTTATTTAAAATTTTTTAAAAGGCCGGGTTATTTGTTTTGGGTAAAATTTGTTGATTGGGCTTAATTTTTTTAGTTTTGCTATTGGTATTTTTTATTGCTGCACTAATTTTTTTTTTTGGACTCGTATATTTTGTTTTAGATTTTAGATCTATAAATTTTTTATGACCTTAAAAGGAGGATAATGTTAAAGATACAAATATTTTTCAATAAATTAATAATATGGTGAATAGTTATTGGTAACTAAAAAAATGATATAAGTAGTAGGCTTAGATACGAATCAATAAGAATTTGCTATCTTAACAGTTTATAAAAATATTATAAAAAAATTTGTAACTATAGTATTAGTGTATTATTCTTAAAAGAATCAATGATATTATTAGGAGGGGCAAAGTATAATTTTATAAAACAAAATTACTAAAATTAATACAAAATAATATATATATATATATATATATATATTAAAAACTCCCTCCCTCTCTCTCCCCCCCTCCCTAAGTCCAAGCTTAACTCTATCCCCGATTGAATCCTATCGGTAAAGTTGGGATTTCCAACTAGCCTTTCTTGGCTTTAATTCTGTACCAAATTTGATTGTATTTTCTTCAATCATTTCACTGTATTTATGTGGGTTTATTTGGGGATTTTTTAGAAAATAACTACAAAACCCAAACAATATTATTAGTTAGGCAACGTTTCAAACATATTGCATTTCTAACAATTCGACTTCAGAGGAGTCGATTTTACTGTTCATATCGCCTATTTTTGCGCCACGTAGATAAAGAAATCGAGTCCTTTGGACTCATTTCTTATACATAGAAAACGACTCCGGCGAAGTTGATTTCTTTGTATAGATATTCAAACTAAGTTCCTACTGAATCAAGCGTATTTCAGATGAGCCTCCAAATTACTTACAGCTACTAGGATGGAGCTGCGCATAGGCGGGTGGACACGGCGGTCCAGGCAGAGTCGGACGGTGGTGGCGCCTGCATCGTTGGCATTCTGAATGAGCTCCAGCACCGTCGTACCCTCCGAGTCGGCGTTCAACAAAACCTCACGGATCCGCCAAGTCAGGTCCGTCTGACCGAAGTCTTCCAGTTCCACCAACATCGACGATGACTCCATTTCGAGATCAGATCAGATCAGATTTGTCATTCGTGGGTTTGGGTTTCGTTTGGGTTTGTCAGTCCTGTTTGGGTTTCGTTTTTTTTGGAATTGAATTGGTCGCCTGAGGGGATTGAGGCTATTTGCGGATCCGCCGAGTCAGGTCCGTCTGACCGAAGTCTTCCAGTTCCACCAACATCGACGACGACTCCATTTCGAGATCAGATCAGATCAGATTTGTCATTCGTGGGTTTGGGTTTCATTTTTTTTTTGAATTGAATTGGTCGCCTGAGGGAATTGAATTGGTCGCTTGGGATTTCGGTTTCTATACAAAGAAATCGACTTCGCCGGAGTCGTTTCCTATACAAAGAAATCGACTTCAGTGAAGTCGATTTCTTTGTATAGAAAACGACTCCAGTGAAGTCGGTTTCTGTGTATAAGAAATGAGTCCAAAGGACTCGATTTCTTTATCTACGTGGCGCAAAAATAGGCGATATGAACAGTAAAATCGACTCCTCTGAAGTTGAATTGTTAGAAATGCAATATGTTTAAAACGTTGCCTAACTAATAATATTGTTTGGGTTTTGTAGTTATTTTCTAAAAAATCCCGTTTATTTGTAAGGTGTGAATGTGAGAGATTGGTGAAGAATCAAGCTTCAAAGAAGAATTAGTGCAGTTCACAACTATCTCATGAGAAGCTTGCGAGAAGAGTACCTCGCGAAAGGCCACGTGTGAAGCACATGACTAGAAACTGAAGAGTCATGCCAGACTGTCAAATTCACAAGTACTTCGCGAGAAATGCCATTTCGTGAGATACCCACGAAACTCTCTGTTTGGCAAAAAGAAAAAGT
Organism: Quercus aquifolioides; assembly: GCA_019022515.1. Lineage (NCBI taxonomy): Eukaryota > Viridiplantae > Streptophyta > Magnoliopsida > Fagales > Fagaceae > Quercus > Quercus aquifolioides. The sequence goes on along the minus strand of CM032332.1, from coordinate 6,924,822 downwards.
GTTTTACCAAATTCTTTACCCACATTATATATACTCTCATTATCCATGAAATGTAAGAAGTGCTTTTCAAAGAGAAAACTCTAGCAAAAATACTTGAGAGTTAGAGATTGTTATACCCACAATTATCTACACATTTTCTCTTGATTTTCCTCTATTCCTACCTCTTCATCTCTACATCCTTGAGAGGTTCTTAGCCCAAATACTTACTTCACCCAATCTAAGTGTTGATTTAAGTTTTAGTACCTTTGGAAAGCATTGGAAGGAGCTATTAAATGGTGGATGCAATTGGGCTAAATTGCGGGATCTGGAACGCTAGTGAAGACAAAACTCCGAAAAGTCCATTGGTAGCAAAAGCTTGGAGGGCTTAAATACATAGGGTAAACTAGGCTTGGAGGGTCTTTTGTTATTCGTGTACTCCAACTTATTCACTAGTGGATCAATTTCGACTTGGAGAGTCGCGAAAAGGTTTTTTGCCGAGTTCTTCGATTTCCTCTTCAATAACACATCTTGGTATTATCTTGTGTTTGCATCTTTCTTCCCTACTCTTTAAGCTTTTCTTTTATTGTTCATTGTGGTTGAATATGGCTTAAAGTAGTGTTACCAATTTATTGCGCATATTTACTCTTATTCCGCACTTTGATAAGTTAGAGTAAGCAATCTAGCCGTAATTTTAAAATTGGGGTCTGAACAAGTATTAGTGTTTTCACACTAATTGTGCTTTCACTGTCATAGAGATATCCAAATTCATCACATGGTTACAAGCTAGTTTGAATCAAAAGGTGTAAATATAAGGTTCTACACACAATCCTAACTGAATTTAATAGCGTGCATCAAACTGTTTATTATTTCAGACGCTGTCTTTTTCCTAATTTTACCAATATCATTGAGAATCCGAAGCCCAAACAAGTAGCACCTCCATCACTAGAAAAACAAACGTAATACAAAGACATCAGTACAAACCATTTCTTTGCAACAACAGTGTCAGGTACTGCTAAATTCTGGCGTTTACTTGAAGCACCAACACTTTGGGCATTCAACAATATCATCAGGCTTTGCTGGATTCCGAAGTTTTTCTTCAACCACTGATGCAAGGTCGTTGGCCATTAGAGCAAAGGCTTCCACTTTTGTATGGGTTTTGAGAGATTTTGAGTAAATGGGAACTTCGGGTAGATTGAACATGTTGGGGGAGTAAGGTTCCTTAATCAATTCAAAAAGTTCTTCTCCAAAGAAGTCACCGCTTTAAGACGCTCAGCATGTCGGGAGGCAGTTCCTGTTCCTTCACCATTACTGCTGCTTAGAAAGGCCCATGCACTGCCGTCTGTAATCAAGAATACCGCATCCATAGGCTCTCCCTCCAGAACAATGTAGCACTGCTCGTTGTAGTACACTGGCTTGAGAGAGTTGCAGATGTCACGCAACAAATTTTCATGCTCAGGATTAGCCAAGCTATTATTTTTTTTTATCATGAGCTGAGCAAGAATTAGTATAGCCATATGTAGAATTAGTATCCTTATAAAAGAATTAGTATTATTTGTCCATTAAAAATTAGGTGTTATAGCCATATGTAGGCACCGCAATTAATAAGTAATTAAGAATTAAATATATGCAAAAAAAAAAAAAAAAGTGATTATGTTTAGAGGTTGACAGATATCTTATTGGTTTTGTGGTCAAAAGATACAGGTGCATGATTTTTTGTTTATTTTTGTGGTCAAAAGATACAGATATGATATTTTTGTACGTTGGTGTAATTCGAATTAAAACAAACTTATAATGTGTTAGAGCGGTATCTAGGCACTGCTATTAATAAGTAATTAAAGAATTGAAACATATGCAAAAAATGTGATTGTGTTTGGAGGTTGATAGATATCTTATTGGATTTTTGGTCGAAAGATACAGGAGCGTGATTTTTTGTTTATTTGTATGGGTGAACACATTGAGTATTGTTTGGGTCATATTTTTGTATTTTGGCATAATCTGAATCAAAACGCACTTTTTATGTATTTAGTCTTAGTTTAAGTGTGTTCATATTCATAAACAAACGGAATATATTGAAGACACAAGAAACTACTAAAGAACTGTTGAATCTGCAGCCTCGATATCAAGCTCGACTCCACTGCAATGGCTTGGAGGTACGACAAAATTGCTTTCCTTAGATACTATTTTCCCCCATACTCAAGTAGCTAAAGGGTTATTGTAAACTTGCCCCCAACATACAACCAATCCTATTGGGTTTTACAAATTGCAACTTTGGAGAATACCTAGTGTTTCTAAAATTTTTTGTTAGGGAGAATAATGAGAGTTTATACATTATATATAGACCATGAAAATTCAGAAATAAAATGTTATAAGGGCTAAAAAAATGGTAAAAACAATCTCCAAATATTCATAAATGTTTAAATATGAAATGGTGCAACTCTTGGCAATAACTTTGTAAAAAAAAATTGCATAATCTCATAAGACATTTGGTCAATGAGTGTCTATCGAGTTTCAGACAAAAACTCTCGTAAGACATTTGTTAGATGTTCAATCATTCGAAAACACAATTTCAATCAACTCAACATCTATCCAAACATTATAAATGCATTTTCCACTTGATTTTCGATCATTTCTTTCACACTATCTCTTCTAAAGAGATAATAACACTTTTCAACTTGCAAAGTGGAATCAAACGACATTATTCCACTACCAAAGTGGGATCAAACTTGTACTACAACTTATTTAGATATACAAAATATCCAATGAAAAATTGGTATTTTGATTCTAGGTTGTTGCTAAATTTTATGCTTTCAGCTGCTCAGGAAGTGACTGGCTGCTCCTTCAACGCAGAGTGGATTCTAGGGGAAGGGCAAGGAATTCGAACAAACAGGGGGCAAGGAAATAGTTCTTGGCTAATTTATTTGAAGCTTCCATTGAATTTGAACAAACAGGGGGCAAGGAAATAGTCTGTTGTGTGTTATATCTATTAATTGACTCTTTTTCCCAATAAAATATTTGAGAATTTGTTTTGAGCTTAATGAGATTTAGGTTAATTTGTGTTTTTTAAAGGATTGTGAGTGCATTGATATTTGTAAGTTCGTAAGTGGGGTCTAAAAATTTATCAAATGTGTAATACTTATCATTGATAATAAATTTTAACTGTTGTTGCATGTGAATGAAAACATGTGATTTGTTGAACTATGTTACATTTTTGTGTCGTTAAATTTCCGTTTACATGAATGTGCTTTTGTTAGTCCCAAACTACAAGAAGATGTGAAAAATGTATTTTGCAACCAAGAATTTAGCTTTAGTCTACTTCATTACCTGTGGGATGGGAAGAAAAACTAAAATGTCAAATAGAAAGTGTCGATGCAAGAAATATTTTCTGAGATCTGCATAAAGGAACCAGGATTTTAGTTTTCGGGGAGCCAAATTATAAATAATTAATTTTTTAATTAAGAATTAAATATATACTTAGGGTCCGTTTGGGAATAGCTTATTTAGCTAAAGCTAAGAACTTTTTGCTGAAAGTGTAGAAAAAAAAAAGTTGAAAAATAAGCTGAATAGTACAATAAGACCCATAAATAGTATCAAAAAGTACAGTAAGACCCATGAATAGTAGAAAAAATAAGCTAAAATTGCAAATAAACTGAAAATTTCAGCTCATCCCAAACAATCTCTTAGAGTGTGTTTGGGACTAGCTTATAAGCTAGCTTTTTGTTTTTTAGTTTTTTTTTTTTTTTTTTGGTACAACTTTTTAAAACTTTTTTTTTTTTCCCTTACTTTTTTAAAGTACAAGTATACTTTAACACACTTTCTGCAAAAAGTTAAATAAGTTGTTCCCAAACAACACTAAAATGCAATATGCCAGCTTATAAGCTAGTCCCAAATACACATAAGATGCATTACTAAATACTATGAAAAAAATAAAACTAGTATCAATTCAATATAACAATAAATAAACAAACGAAAAGGCATACAATTATTATTCAATGCATTTCAATCAGTCATTTATCAAAAAGAAAAATAATTATTACTCAATGCATTTCAATCAATCATTTATCAAAAAGAAATTTGACGCTCTTTTAAATACAGGAAATCATTTATGATATAATTGATTCTATATTAAACTCAAGGTAATTTTCCTTTCAATGAACAGAATCAAGTAGTCCTTTAAACAATCATATTCCATAAGAGTAACTAGTAAGCATAATTACAATCACTTTATTAGGTAGATTACAATTTAGATAGCATGTTATTATGTTGATATTTACCTTTAACAGGTGTTGAGTGGGAGGAGTCGATTGGGCCAGTGGGGGCCATGGTCTCCATTTGTCCTGACGCGGCTCCTTTTCTTTCTGTGTGTAACTTATTTTTTAATTTTCTTCTATATTTCCGAAATAGGTTGCCTAAATACCCAGTATGAAATCGCAGCACTAGGTAACTGATATCAAGGAAAGATCGCGAAACTATAGCTGTGATCCCCAACTTTCTGTCTATCTCAACGCATTTCTTGTATTCATTGATCATGAGACCATACAAGAAAAAGGGTTCCAGTGATAATGCGATCATGCGAACCAATATAATTATTATATTCCAATCCCATGGAAATGCAACTTTGCCAACCACGGGAGCCTGCTCTTCAGTATCATTTATCCTAAACAAAAGCATGGCAAACATAAAATTAGTTTATATGACTCTTATCTTATGTACGATGCAGAAGAACCCCAAAAATACAAAACCATAAATTCCCCCCCTCCCCACTGGCGGTTTTCTTAATGGCTTTTCAGTGGAATGTCAATATTGGAGAGCCCAACTCTAACTAGTAGAAGTAACTAAATCTATTCATCTATTCGATTCGATGGCGGTGTGAAATGAGAAAGGAGAAACTAGAGTCCATTTAAAATATTTGACTATTGTGCCCATAGTTTTAAAAAATGGTATGGTCAAAGTATCGGAATAGAAAATGGTTCTCAGTTTTATGGTCGGACCAAAGTCAAATGGTCGAACCAATGATGACATAAATAATTAATTAATTAATTAATAATTATAAAATTATATAAATAAATAATTTTATAACTGTTCATTGTAACTAAAAAATTTGAATAATAGTAAAACATTAAACTAATGTATGTAAGCTCAAAAAACAATTTTTAATCTTTAAACACTAAAAACTGTAGGCCCCAAAAAGAAATGTGTGTTTGGTAGGAGTTTTTTTTATTAAGAATGTTTGATTCACAATTCTCAATTTAGGGTGTTTAAAACATGTATTTTCAAAATTCATCTATACTAGTTTTTAGTTTTCAATTAACATTGTTGAATGGTCTTTTTATAAATAAGTTAACAATTGTGGGGCCCATTGACAAGACCAAACTCTTTCTTTTTTCTTTCTTTTCTCCCACAGCCCACCACTTTGTCCTTCTCTCTTCTCTTATTCTTTCTTTTCCTCTCTCCTTAAATAAAATAGTATTTTTTATCACTTTTAAAAAAAAAACACATATACATACTAAACACACAATTATATTTTTTTCATATTTTAAAATATGTTATTTGAAACATGGTACTAAACACATTTTGCATTGTGAGTACTTTAAACACATGTTTTCACAATATTTTTAAACCACAGTTTTCACATCATTTTGAACAACAATATTTAAACATTACTACCAAACATACCCTAACTTACCAACTTTTGGACACCACTTCACAAAATAATAACAATAATAAAAACATATAAAGGCAGCCACAACCCCAAAGCCCACTACAAAGTATTTTAGTTATTTTTTGATCTTTCAAATAACAAAAAGTAAGTGCACCAATAAGTAACAATATCATTGCCCACTTGGTATTTTTTCCGGCCACATATCCTACACTTAAGCATTAGTATTGGTGTAGGCATTTTGCTAAAATGCTAAATTTACCATCAAAATATAGCAAAAGTGGGCTGCATCAGTGGGACCTATAAATAATATCCAAAAATGCAATGGGACCCATAAATAATAGCAAAAATAATCTAAAAGTGTAGATAAGCTGAATTTTTCAGCTTATCCCAAATGGATGCCTAGTAGTAACCAATTTAGAAATATGTTAGACTAGTAAAAAGAGACAAGTGTTATTGTTAGAACATAAAAAGAGGCGAAAAGGAATAATAATTAACTAAATATGATTAATTAATTTGAAAGGATTTATAGTATTTTGAATAGATATTAAAGACACAATAGATGAGGGTAAAAAAAAAAAAAAATTGATGTCAAGGGCTAAGGAAACTAACCTCGTACCATTCCCTAGCTGATGTGTACCATTCCCTAGCTGATGTGAACGAGAATTCATAACTAAAGCTTATCAAGGAAACGATGTCCAAAATAAAGAATCAGCCTCTAAACTATGTGTAGGCCCAGCCAACTTAAACAGGAAAATCTGAATTAATCTTGATCCCTGGAGTAATGGGAAACAGATTAGACAAATAAGGCAAATTTCTTTTTATTTTTCTTATGTTTTTTTCTCGAGAGAAGCAAAAGATTTTCACCAAATGGTGTAACTAGCGTGTGAAGTGTGAGAAGGTGGAGCAATGCATTAAGTGGCAGAAGTTGGCTTTGTAATGGGATTTTAAGAGTGCTCAGAGGCAGATACGAGTAATAATAAGCAGGAGCAAATCCTGGCTTCTAGTAGTCAATCCCTCAAGTCTTCTAATGTTGTCTACTACTGGCGTCTGAAGTGTGAGAGCCATTCACAATGGTCAATAGTCTTCTAATGTTGTCCTATTTCAGCAAGTCTTTGTTTTTTTTTTTTTTTTTTAAATAAAAGAAGACCCGGTCAACTCCATCTGCTCAGACTAATAGCGTGTGTAGTGTGGACCATGGTCCGTGGACAATGGTCTAGTCTTTCTTTAGCATTGTCTTCTTCTCCAACCAATAAGAACTCAATTTTAAACTTCGTGTTTTACAGCTTGATTTAACTCACCCTCAAAAACAGGCCAACTTGAATGTATTTTTGCAAGATTGCAACTTTATTTTATTTTATTGCTTTTCATTATATAGGTAGGCACTAGGCAGTAGCAAGTACGAGTCAATTGGTTATAAAGTTCCGCAACCTAATTCAACAACTTTTGATTTGATTTTAAAATCCTAAACTATTTCACAATTTGTTGCTACAACTTTAATGAGGTAAATTATGAGTAATTATAAAATAAATCTACAAAATTAATAAAAAAAATTTATAAAATTTTTTTATATGAGAACATTTTTTCAAAAAAAATCTTATTATTTTAGATAATTACGTAGTTAATGGCAATATTTTAATAGAATTAGTGAAAGCAAGGCCAGCCTTAAGCATATATAAGTAAGTGATGCAATATCCTAAGCCCCAAATAAAATAAGGTCCCAATTTTAACTAATACAATATAATATTTTTTATTTTAATTTAGAAAAAAAATTTAAGTCCTTTCATTGGTCAATAAAATGCATCAAAAAGGCCTCACTATCCCAAAATACAGAAAATTAAAAAGGAAAAAAAAATTAGTCAAAATTCGGCTAACAAATTCATTAACTCATTCTTGAAATCCGCTAAAATCACATTTAATACCAAACAAATTCGCTAATAATACAACGTAAATATCTTAAAATATGCTTAAATAGAGATTATAAATCTCTTTAAAAAAAAAAAAGACAAAAAAAAAAAAAAATCTCTCTCACGCTCATACCCATATTGCTATGCAATCAAGAAATCTCCACTAACAAAGGATGAAACAATTAAGATTTCTAGAAGTTTATTCTCAGATGAAATTGATAGGTCAAAAAATTTCTTCATCCCTCTATTCTCTGAGTACAAATAAAATACTCAGAAATCACACTAAAGCATCACATAAATGAACTTCATCACAAAAAAGTGGTTCAATTCTTTTCCCATTTACCTAAAAAAATAAACTACCATTGTTTCTTGGATTGAGTATGGGATAGGAGGCCTATACATCCACTATCATAGCATAGCTGGTGTGTCAGAAAATGCGGTATTACTTTATATGGAGTCCTTACACCTTATCAAGTAGTAGTTTTTTTAAGCTTTCATTACACTTATAACTCCTCACAAACCCAACGAAACAACTTAACCAAGCTACAAATTGAGCGCCTAGTGTAGAATACTCCTCCAACCCATAATACATCACTTGGGTGGAGAGCACTTGCCATCTTTATTGTTAAAATAGCTATCTAAAAAGCTTGATCTCAAGGTTTTGAATAAAGTTTCTATATTGACATTGATATTCTAGAACAATCAACAATTTATATACTGTACTCCGACGTTCTAAAGCATTCTAAACATCATTAATTATTAGTTTAACAGATTCAACCAGAGCAACAAAAGATATTAATTCAGTCCCCTAAGGGTGCGTTTGGTTCGGTGGTAAATGATTTCAGGAAATCATTTACCACCAGGCCCGTGTGTTTGGCTGGCAAGGAAAATTCATTTTCCGGAAAATATGCATAAAATTTGACCAAATTTTCACCCTTGACCCGGAAATGGTTTTACGCTTGTATTTTACCTTCAAACCATTTCCGGGTCTCGCACGCGAACACAGAAAAGAGAAAAGAGCAGAGAGCCTCTGAGAGAGAACGAGTGAAGCCGAAAAAACTCAGCAACCAAAACCAAAGAAAAAAATAGAAATCATAGCAGTCCGTTGAACCAAAAAAGGAGAGAAACCCAGAAATGCTTACCGATCCACCGAAAAAATAGACAAACCCAGAACAAACGGACCGATCCACGCAGTCCGATCCAGTCCCAAACCCAATCCGATCTGCGCAGTCCGAGCCAAATCCCACAACCCAGTCCGATCCACGCAGTCCGACGAAGAACGCAGATCCATTTCGACGCCGTTCGACGCAGTCCCAGCACCATTCCGACGCCGTTCCACCACCAGCAGTCACCGGCGACTCCGATCCACTCAAGCTGTTCCACCACCTCGCCGATTTCAGCGCCGTTCGACCACCACACTTAACGGTGAGTCCGATCGGTATTTTTTTTTTTTTTTTTAGTAAAGCTTTGGACTGTTTGAGTTGTTTTAGATCAGTAATAAATTTTTTTTTAGTGGATCGGACTGGGTTACAGAAGATTGCATTGTTGGGATTATATATATATATATATTTATTTATATATTTATTAAACTTATCAATTTGAACTATCAAATTTTATTGATAAGTTTGATTGTAAAATATTATATATGTATTTATATATTATTGATAACTACATATTTACAATATTAATAAGTTTGAACTATCAATAAACTATATATTGTAAAATTGTATTTATATATTTATACACAAACTTATGAATTTGTGTAAAATTGTATTTATATATATTTACAATTTTACACAAATTCACTACACTATCAACATCAAATACATGAAATACCTACAATATGCTCAGACTCACAGATTGGTAATAGAAATAAATACATAAATATATGCATATTTATTTATAAATAAATATTTATATATTTAGTTATATATTGACATAAATATTTATATATATTTATTTATAAATAAATATTTTTATAAATATTTAGTTATTTGTATTTAGTTATTTGTAACATTATGTAAATATTTGTTAATATATATATTTGTATACTGTGAGCAATGTACACTGTGAGCAATGTACATATTGCTGTGAGCAATGTACACAGTGAGCAATGTACAATTTAATGTTTACACTTGCATATGTTATACTGTTTTGCACATTGCATTGTTGTTCCTATAATTTTACAGTGAGCAATTTGCATATTGTTATTGATGGCAGATGGATATGGCTATGATGGCAGATGAATATAGCGAAGAAATGCTCGCAATTGCGTTTGACCATCTGTGTGAAAATGAGAAGGTAGCACGGGGATTTCTGGCCAAGAATGCTAGGCTGCGGAAGATGTGGTTGGATAGTTTTTTTGCCTCACAATTTTGACTTGCCTGTTTCATGTAGACTGTGACGGTAGCTTTAGGAATTCACTTTTGTTGTAGAACTAGTATTAACCTATCATTGTATTATATATATAGTATTTTGTATTATTAGGACAATACAATTGCCTAAATTATGTATTTGTACTATTCAGATACCACGAGTAGGTATCATTTTTGTACACCATGGAGGTGTAATGACAATGGTAAACGATGAATGTGGCTATTTTTATATTAATATTATCGGTATATTTAAATGATTATTTTTGATGTTGAAGTGGATGATTATTTTTATACTGTTACAGATATGTATACACAATGCAGGTGTATGTTTAAGTGGATGATTAGTTTCTAATTATTACAGGTTTGTCTAGATAATGCAGGAGTAGAAATTTGTAAGGCATTTTATATTTTCCGTAAAATTAATTCACAAACCAAACATGAAAATTGATTTTCCGGAAAAAATGGATTTCATTTTCCGTAAAATGTTTTCCTGAACCAAACATGAAAATTGATTTTCCGTAAAGCATTTTCCGGAAAATATTTGACCAAACCAAACACCGGAATTGATTTTCCGTAAAACGATTTCCGAGACAACCAAACAACATCAATACATTTTCATTTTCCGGAAAATAACATTTCCGGAAAATATGTATTTTTCGGAAAACATTTTACGCGAACCAAACGCACCCTAAATTACAACATCATGCTCCTCCCCTTCTTGGCACAAAACTAATCAAGACTGTAAAGAATTAAAATTTTCACTTTTAATTAATAAGTAAATTTTGAAATGTCAAGGTTTGGGTAATGTGCTTCATACGCATATCTTTACACACAATGTTGCTCAGTTTCTCTCAAATCTAGGAGAGGTATCATATTTACAACCAAAAAAAAAAGCCTAGAGAGCCCAGATCATGTCAAATTACTGTAACTTAAAGTATTTTCTAAATGATATATATATAGGGCAAAACTTAAGTACAGTATTTAGGTGTTTTTCCTTAGGTTTCCTTTTTAAAATTCAGTTATGTGGCTACTTAACTAAAAATACACTTTCATCTCATAAGAAAAAAACCATATAGCTGAATTTTAAAAAGAGAACCCAAGGAACAACACCTAAGATACTATATCTAAGTTTTGTCCACACACACACACACATATATATATATAGAGAGAGAGAGATACCTCAAGATCAAGGCAGCGGTAGAACTGTGGGTCACAGGCATCAACAACCATTACAAATTGAAAAGAACAAAATGAAATCAGTATTAACCTAAACTAAATCATATGATTTAAGATGAAGGAAGCAATGTGTTCCATAAAAAGAAATGCAAAAAGTAAAGGGAATGCTTGATATGTGTGCAAGGAATACTAACATGAGACTTTAAAAGGGAAATCTATCAGGATTTCATAATTATGTTAGATTGCATGTATCAACATTACAAGAGAATAAAAATTGCTATCAGCCAGTAAGGTCAATGCTCAAAAAAGATAGGTCATTAAGTATGATCACAAACTAAAACTTAGAGAAAACATACTATGACCGCAAGGTCCACAAACTAAAACTTCAAGAAAACATACTCCAAACATGCATTAAAGCAGTTACTGCCAAATATAATCACCAAATGCCTACAAGAATCTTAAGTGAAATAAAACAAGTCTTACAATTACAGGCGATGATACCTAATCTTCAATATTTAGGCATGTTTGTTAAATTAATTATATGATAAGTAGAATTCTAGCATGTTTATAAAAAAAATTACTGCCTGGATAATAATGCTGAAGGCAAACAAACATCTCGGGTGAACAAGAGTAAAAAAAGAATCAAAATCATATGCCTTAGCCTATGAGATATTTTTATGCAAAGAGCAATAATTTCCTAAAATAACGGTGGTTTAGAAATATCATTACAATTACACTCCTAAATATACGTCAAAACAATGAAATATCTTCATTCCTAATATTTAATTAAGTCAATTTAAGAATGAAATATTTCTGTTAACAGCTTGTATTAACTTTTGACATCCCAATCGTTTAGAAAGCAGCAGTGTTTAGAGCCAATTAGAAGTCTCATTTACTGTGAGAGCTGATTATATGATAATAGTAGGTAAACCCAAAACTAATTTGTGCTGTACGAAATTTTCCTATCTTTCCAGGATACTTCTACGGCCATTTAATAGACCAAGAAGATATGGCCAGACAAATGCAATAATTTTTTTCAATTGATCTCTTTGTAAAATCTCTCTGTTTTAATACAAATATTTAATGCCTATAAAAAGAACATGAGTAAACAAGGCCAAACATGAAACCAACAAACGGCATGAGCACTCAAAATCCCCAAATTATAAACCATTTTGAAAAAACAATATATAGAAAATAAAAAAAATAAAAAGCAAAACTAACCAGGTAGATTGAAGCCAGTTTCCTACCCCTACATTACATCTTGTTATCAAGGGTACTTCAAAGCCATCCATATTCCATATATGGGGCAATGTCATAATATACAATTATTTACTAAAGCGACGGTCTTTACAAAGTTACTAGTCTAAGCTTACATGGTTTTTAATTGAGTAAATCCCTTCCGACTTCATCATTATCTGGAGTTCCAATTTTCATGCCAATTTACAGAATTACTCCTTCAGATGTCTAGTACTTGCCATAACAATTTCAGAGTCAAAGAATAAAGCCATTATTTATTAAATTCATATAAGCCAATATACTCAAATCTGCCTAAACAGAATTTCAGTCAACTTAGAAATTGCACCATTATTTCTATATTCATCCAATTGCTGTGAGACCAATTCCATTATAAAAATGTATATTAGCTTTCATAAGAACTGCCCCTAGCATCCAAATTCACAGAATAGGATTTAATCGAACATTTTCATGTTGAGAACACAGAATCTGTCATAGTGGCAGAGTTAACACATTTACACAAAATCATAAAATAATTTTATATTGTCTTATTATCATCTAGGGATTTTTATACACTCATTAGACATGTCAAACAACACTTATAAACAATCATTTCACCATTTATAACAAAATGAATTATAACAAGAATCCCAGAGGTATTTAGTAATCAAAGTTGAAACAATAAACACACTAAGAATTTTGTTTTTGGCAAAGTTTCACCATGACTGTGAGGTTATCAAAATCTGCTTCTTAAGGTATTTTATGTAGTATTTTCATCCGTAATACATTAGTGAAACTTTTACTTGGCAAGACAAGTATTAGCTGCATGAGCAGTTGTTCAGTAACAAGCAATATATCATAAACTTAAAAAGAGCACATGTATAGCATACCAGCACGCCATCTTTTGAGCACTCAAATAATAAATTCCAGCTAACCTAATACTAGAAATTTTAAAACCATTCAACACTTATGCTACCAAATACCAATAAGATGGCATTAGCTACAATGTTGGGCATTATCAATTTAAACCAGTAGGGTTTTGCACTACCAATATCTTCATGCATCATTCAGGTGTCATTTAAAAATTATTCATGTTTAAAGTTGTATTGCTCTGTTTAATTGCTAAAATGAGATATTTTCACTACAAAACTTTGGAAGTTAATCAAGATTGATTTTGTCTGCTTTCTTACCATATCTTAGCATCCAAATGTGGTATAACCTCTAAGCTACATAGAAACGATGCAAGATCTTTATCCAACCTATTTAAATTATCCATAAAATTTAACTCAGACAAATGTCAAGCATGTGGAGTTCACTTTAAAGAACAGATAAATAATACCAAGAAAATAAATGATCTTCTCAGCTAATGGCATGACAATTAGAGATCATAGTATCATACTCATGAAAAGCCAAGGAGAGGCAAACCCCAAGAATTAATATTTCCTTTTTGTAAGTTTAGAGAAAAAATAACAGCAAAGCTATATTTCATTGCTTTGTTAAATCTCAAGAACAACTAAGTTTTGGATGTTAATTACCAGGAAGGTGCATCTCACATATTAAAAAAATCAAAATTAAAATTCACTTAAGCTACCAACGACAGTAAAAAGTAAGTGTACAATCAAAACCATTTAGGCCACTTAACCATCAGTAAGTAGTTAATGCTTCCATAGCCAAAATCGAAACACCCACAAAAAGAAGCAAATATGAATAGTATGTACCAGCACAAATCTAACATTATAACCCATCTTCTTCATTTGGTTATGAGTGAGTGAATACCATGAAGGAAACAACCACAAAAAGAAAAATAAAACATAAGACAAATTCAATTCTCCTACTTTTCGTCCATTTTCAGAGCAATCAAATAAAAATTAAAGCTGAAGTTTCTTAGAATCTCATATTTGTAACCAAAAAGTACAAGATTAAGAAGTTAAACCACAAATCAAAAGCTTTAACATAAATCAGATAATCATGTAGGTTACAAATCTTTCAGAAGATTTAACTTTTAGCACCATAATAACCACCACCAACCCCACCCCCCCCAAAATAAAAATAAAAAACATAACAAACAAACAAACAAAAACAATATCTCATGTATAAAAACTTTCAAAAGGCCAAAAAATTTAATAATTAAACTCAGAAATTACACACACACGACTACAAAACAAAGAAAAATAAGAGATAAGAGGGGAAAAAAACAATTGAATATCTTCACAGTTGTTGAGGTGATAACTTGGTGATCAACCTTGTATACCACATTGCCATCCATGTCCCCATGTAAACTACTACCATGGTGATTTTGAAAGGACGTTTAGAATTAATTCATGCTGCCTATACACCCTTCCCCACATTGCTTCAATTTCGTCTATTATTTTTCTTTTAAAAAAACCAGATATCTAATAAGTGACACTGAATGTATACATTTATAAGTTATATAATGACTTATGGGGAAATAGAACTAAACAAAATTTGAAACAGGTACATTTATAAAAATAAAAAATAAAAAATAAAAAAAAATGGTGAAACAGGTCTAAATGGTATTATAACTTGTTTAATAGGTACTATATAGTTTTATTCAAACATTAATAATACAAAAAACACAAACCCAGATGTTTATATATCAAGATTCATTATAAATGAGTGAATTTGGGACCTAAACTCGGTGAGAACACCAAGCTCACCATACTTCTTATTGAAATATGAGTTGTATAGATAGCAAGAGTATAAATATCAGTTAAGGAATTAAGTGGTTAGATAGCTCTGAAATACCTTAGGACCCATGGTGACCACTATTATCCCAACACCTATACAGGCTTGTAACCAACAGGTCCAAAAATGCCAAGTAACACCAGTTGCTCTTAGAGGCCTTTCGTCAAACACCTAGCAGATATAACAAAGAAATAGACCCTGGTTCATCTACAGGTGCTGTAATAGAGGGAAGCATAATTTTCAGCACCTAAAAGATATTTAGAATAATGGAATCTACTATTTAGAAACATATTGATACATCAAAGTTATGAGTGATTGTATACCATGAAGGAAACAACCGCGAAAGGAAAAATAAACATAAGACTCAAATTCAATTCATCTCCTTTTCGTTCATTTTCAGAGCAACAAAACAGAAATTAAAGCTGAAATTTTTCTTAGAATCTCACATTTGTAACCAAAAAACATGAGATTGAGAAGATAAACCACAATTCCAAAGATTTAACATAAGTCAGATAATCATGTAGGTTACAAATCTTTCAAAAGATTTAACTTTTAGCACTTTAACCCCCCCACCCCCCCCCCCCCCCCCCCCCCCCCCCCCCCCCCCCCCCCAAAAAAAAAAAAACTCAAATATGAAGACTTCCAAAAGGCCAAAAAATTTAATAATTAAACTCAAATTATTGAAACTAGGCCATGTGTGCGTGTGTGAGACTATAAAATAGAGAAAAATAAGAGATAAGAGTGGCTACAATTTATAAAGCATAAGATGAAACATACAAATGGATATACCAACGCAGTATCGCATTAGACATGCCACCATTGGAACTTCAATTTTAGTAGCCTTGTCATATGGCTTTCCATTGTCCCAAGTCTCAACCGCAGTAAGTTCATCATTGGGTTCTCACAACACCTAAACCAAATATCAAAACTAATTACTATCAAATCTAGCTTAGCATAACTTACACATGCATCTCACAGCCTACCTCTAAAATCAAGAAAAGCCTAATCCCACCTCAAGGAGGTTTCCCAAACATTAAAAAATAAAAATAAAAAATAAAAAGGAGATTTCCAAAACATAAGATACATATATCAAACAACATGAAGTGCCAAACTATGGAGAAACCATTATTTTTATGTTCACATTCATATCATGTCAAACAAAGCTGAAATCAATTCAGAATGTGTTTGAGTTTGGGAGCAATATTGCATGCATATACATAAGATCCTTAGGTTCCAAAAAGGGCACAATGGAGACATATTAGAGTCAAGTTCATTGGTTTTAAGAATCACTTCAGAATTATGACTTGTCTAGCAAAGCTAGCTTAATGAACCATACTGAAAACAAGCTTTTGTCATATAAATCAAATGACAGTCTTAAGGAGCCTTTTACTTGAGTTTCTTACATGCATTAACATACTTAGTTAAATACATTCAAGGGATGGACAGCCATACAACTTAAGGGAAGAAAACACAAAACAACAACTATGACAACGAAATACAACCAATTTCCAAGATAGTTACTTAAGGCTTCTTAAATCAATTCTTTGGGCAGACCGATACAATTTAGGGCTTTCATAAAACATGAAACACATACTTGGACACAAGAAATTGCTTAAAAAAAAGTACAACCATGTCTTACGCTGTAGCATGATTATACAATAAACATCTACAGCCATGATCAACAAATTTTGCAAAAGTTGTTACAATGAGTCATTAACAAGGCATAAGGTTAAGATTTACATTAGCACAACTCCAGGGATTTAAGATGTTCAATACAAAGAGGTTAAGGTGCTGAACCATTTATTAGAAACAAGGTACATCACAAAGAGAGCTTAAAAATACCATCATGAACACAAGTTGTCACATGCGCATAATTATTGAATCAAGGGCAAGAACAACATGAAATTGACTTAGGATCATGGAATTAACTCAAGAAATGTATTAGTAATATAAAAACCATACTATATTGAATCCACATAAAGAGCTATGTACAGCCAAGGGGAAATACTGCTTACATAACTAAATTTAGAAACGGAATAGGTTGAATAGATAAGTCTTACACCAAAATTTCTTTATTTCTCATTTATTTTAGCTCATGCACTTGTTCTCTCATATGTTGGCTGCCTAAAAGTAAAGCCCCAAATGCCGTGTCCATGCTTTCCAGAAATAGATTCATCCTTTACAAAATCTACACAGTGCTATGTTCTCTCGTATGTTGGCTGCCTAAAAGTTAATAATTTCTCTTGTTACCATGAAATTCAATTGTGCGAATGTATACATCCTAAGTTATGGATCATCATAAGAACTAAAAACATCAAAATTAACTTAAGCTACCAACAACAAAAGTTAAAAATAAGTGTACGATCAAAACCATTCAGGCCACATAAGTAGTTAATGCTTCTATAGCCAAAATCCAAACACCTACAAACAGAAGCAAATATGAAAAGTATGTACCAGCACAAATCTAACATTATAAGCCATCTTCTTCATTTGGTTATGAGTGATTGAATACGATGAAGGAAACATCCACAAAAGGAAAAATAAAACACAAGACACAAATTCAATTTCATCTGCCTTTTCATCCATCTTCAGAGCAACCAAATAGAAATTAAAGCTGCAAATTTTCATAGAATCTCACATTTGTAACCAAAATTCAAAAGATTAGCATTGAAGATTAATCAACCCAACTTATTGGCAATTTGAATAAGATCTGAAACTCCCACCATGATGTCAATCACTAGTATTTTAGAACTTTTTACACACACATTTTCAACCCAACCCTTTTGCTCAAAAACTCAATCCCACAAAATTATGCTTGAATAAACAGCTCCACACCATTATATATTTTCACCATTCCAATACTCCAATACATTTCACCATCAGAATTATCCAGAGATTCAAAAATGTGGAACTAAAATTTGAATTAAAGCATAGGATGATACATAAAGATTAAGACCCAAAAAGAAATTTAGTCTCTTTCGTCACTCTACTCATTCAAAACCCTGAGCCCCAATTGATAAATCTGTACAGGTATCAAATGCAGGCTGTACTATACAGCCAAGTTAGTCTCTTTCATCGATCTACTCAGCAAAACGACAGAACGAAAAAAAGCAAAAGACCAGAAAGATATTAATCCAAAAAAAAAAATGAGAAAGAGGACTCACCGGAAAGAAAGAGAACTCCACGATGTTAAAAGCAGAAGCTTCTCCGGCGAGAGAGACTGATATAGCCCTTACAAAAATTAGAATTACTTTTTTTTTTCTTTTCAAAATTCAAATGCAGGTTGTGTAAAAAATGTTTTTTTTTTTTTTGAAAGGGGGATGTTCATTCAATTAAAGTAGTGAAAGATCACGATACAAGGCTTCAACTGCTGGTGGAGGAGAGTCCTCCATCCAGTAAACATCCTCATCTAGATAATTTCTAGCATATTGGGCCAAAACATGTGCCACTTAATTCCCACCCCTCCTAATACAGCACACACTAAAACAAATAGAGTATATGTTATCAAAAAAAAAAAAAAAATAGAGTATAATTTTTTTTTTTGAGAAATAAAAAACAAGTATAAATTAATTAAAGGTAAAAAGTTTTTTTTTTTTTTTTTTTTTTTTTTTGTTGAGGAAAGTTTTCTTTAGACTTAATTATACGGTAAAACCTATTAAACTTAATTATTAGGTAAGAGCATTCTTATCAAACATGTCAAAAAATATAGCATTTAGCATCTCAAAACTTAATTTTATAACATATAACACACCACTTTACAATACCACCAATATCAAAATTTTTATTTTTTTTACCATTTCATTTAAATAATGTTTCTTTATTATTTTTCAATAATTTTTTTATTTCTCCTCTCTCCCCTCTATTTCTCTTCAGTGGGCCCCATTGAATATAAAAATAATATACGGTTTACAATTGGTGAACAATGCAGTCTCAAATATGAGATTGCACTATTCATCAATTGCAAAAATTATACCATTTAAAACATTTGATGGAGCAAGTTTTTGGGTTAAAAATGCTAAAAAAAAAAAGATTTTTAGCATTTGAAAGGTTTGATAAGAATGCTCTAAGACTTTCTTGCATAATTTTTTTTAGAATAAAATTTTAGATGCATTACATTATATTCTCCAATTAAATTTAAACATATAATTGGTCAAAATAACCATGAATTTTTTTTTTTTAAGGAAACGTACTATACCTAAGTTTTGCCTTATTTATATGAATTAAATGGTTATATTTTATGTCTTGAAAAATTCGACCCATTATACCACAAATAAGTAGTCGTATTGATTCATATTGATTGTAGGTTAAGCATGTCAACTTGCAATTGACTCATTTCTTGGGCTAAACACATTTTAGAGGGATGGAATATTTATGTTATAAATCCACCAATTCCTAAAGAAAAATAGATAGGAATTGTTTGTGAATTTACTTAATTTAATGTAGTTTTTCTCCGATTGACATATTAAGAGAGACAATGCACATATAAAACAACTTTGTTATTGTTAAATGTGATACAAAAAGGGATTATATGCATTTATTTATAGATATATAACATGCTTAATAGTATTGTCCCACATGGCTCAAGACTATTGGTTTATTAGTAACCCATGTGCTTTTACTAATATCACATGTGTTCATAAAAAATGCACATGTGATAAATGTGATTAATGTGCTAGACTACTAACCAAGCTACCATTGATTATCCAATTGTAACTAACTATTAATTAATTTTTCTAATCTAATTCCACCATTTTTATATCATCCTGGTAAGTTATTGGGGTTCCTAGTATTTACCTCCCCTCTTAAACACCTTTCCCACAAGGTGGTATTGCCAAATGTTCATCTTGCCTCTTAATTAAAAGGGATCTTTAAGTGGAACAATTTTTTGGTGGCATCTTGATCACCATGTTGACAAGCGGCCTCATGTACATTAAAGGTATTTCTTCATATATGTTCAAACTATGCATAAATCCTTTAGCCTTCAATGGTTCTTCAATCTTCAAGGTCTTGTTAGTTCTTCAGACCTTGGTTTAATCTTGGATCCTTAAGACCTCGTTTGAATTTTGAATCATTGGAATTTTTTGCTCTCTCATATTCAATTCATGGATCATACTTGGATTTCCAATTGTTGAATTGTGGAAACTTTAGTAGAGCCTCCATTGGTGCATCAAGGATTAGTATTTGAAACTGACATTGTATGCTACATACGTATTCCACCAAATTCACAAATAGTCTTGATGCCTCCATATATTAAAATCAACATGCCTCTCATTCCACGTAATAAGAGACAATGGAAACTACAAGCAGTGGTGGAATATGGTCAAGAGTATGTGCAAATATGGCTAGCACTCTCCACAGATCGTTAAAAATGGTAGGCCTGTCCACGGGTTGGTCCGGGTCGGGTTTGTGCCCAACCCGAAACCGACCCGGCCAGATTGGGTCTCTTAAACCTAGACCCGCCACCGACCCGTCGAAGGCAGCGGTTCGGGTGGTCGAATGTCATCAATTTCTAGTCAGGTATTGGTCGGTATCGGACTGTGTGAATCGTCGCTGAATTTTGTAGAAATCATCGCCGGATTTTGCGAAAATTGTTTTCAGTTTTGTCGAAATCTCTAGTTTTTGCTAGATTTGACCGGATCTCAAAGATATCTTGGCAGATCTCAACGAGATTAGGCCGGATCTTGAAGAGATCTCGGCAGATCTCAATGAGATCAGGCTAGATCTCAAAGAGATCCGATGAGATCTTAGTGTAACTCGAAGAGACCGGACAAAAACAGACCGACGACCACTCCAATTGGCGGAGAACAGAAATTCTAATGTGTTTTTCGGTCATGTCGGTTGAAAATCGGTTTTTCATGCTCAAACCTATCAATCGACTTGCCAGTCTCCGGTTTTATGGGCGAAGACCCATTGCCGACCGACGCCGACGTTGAGTCAGCCGGTTTTCGGGCTGGGTTGGGCGGGGGGATGGGGTCCGGGTCTACTTGGACACCTCTAACAAATGGTATCAAAGCAAACTTGGTAATACCATGTGGCTCAGGGGAACTATAGTACAACATGAACCTTAATGATGACATTAAGAATTTAAGAGAGTAAGATTATGACATCCCGAATCAGGTGAATTGAATTGTTTGAGTGTGTGTTATGCAAATGTGTACTAAGCCCCACAATGGGTGTTTACTGTGTTGATCTTAAAATTATAATAGATTACAAAGAGCCTCAATTGCAACTTGTCTAGTCCTTGTGGGGTATAAGCACAAATCTGGCTAACGTTTTTTTATTGTTACAAAACAGTAGCATATGATAACGGGTGTGATCAATGTAAGTTGATGAAAATGTGTATGCAAATTGGTTAAGTTCATGCACTAATTCTGATCTATGGGTCTTAGATGAGAATTAAATTGAGATAAAAAAAACCATAGGAATAACATATGTACACAAATTGGCAAGGTTATGCTCAAAATGTGTTTTTAAATTTATTCTAAAGGTAAAATAAATTTAACAACTACTAAGGTAGGGAAGTTGATATTGGTAAATAAAAAAGTGGTGTTAGTAGTGTTCTCACGTATTAATAAAATTTGATAAATAAATTATTATGAACATTTTTATAAAATTACTTATAAAAAATAGAATTTTTATACAATTATCATGCATGTAGGCAATACTCGTGTTTTTACAAAGAGAAAGTCTATTGAAACCAAAATAATAATAATAATAATAATAATTCATACATAGTATGTGTTTGGCATTGACTTAAAAAACTTTTTTTTTTTTTAACTATTTAGCTTATTTTTGCTATTAATAATAGTGTCATTACACTTTTTGGTACAATTCATGGTTCCTATTATACTATTTTAGCTATTTTTTAGATTTATTTATAGTACTTTCAGCAAAAAAAATTTCAATTACAACAAAAAGTTTTCAGTTTCAATAAAATAAGTTGTTCCTAAACAAACTCGTAACATGATAAATTGTGTGTGAAAGGTAAAAATTGTCCAATTCAACTATTATAAATAAATAGTTTAAAATTATTTGAGTATGCAATACTACTTTTTATTATTATTATTATTATTATTAATAGTAGCTAAAAGTTATTCCCGGTATATATTTTATTATTATTTATTTTTGGGTTAATTCGACAACAACTTCTGGACAAAACTTTTAAATTATGAGACATGACTCCAATTGATGGAGACTAGAGATACTCAGGTTGTTTTGTTAACTTTGTTCATTTCGATATGAAGTCTTGCAATCACATTTTGATGCCTTTGTTTCTTCTTGTTTTTTCCTCCAATAGTGGGTTTGTTGTAGCAAAGTACTCATGCATAATAAAACAGCTCCCCACTACCTGAGCTTCTAGACCAACACTGGAGGCTTGGGCTTGGGCTTGGGCTTGGGCTTGGGCTTAATCATTATTATTATTATTATTATTATTAAGTTACTTTCAACCTTTAACATTATCACTATTTTGTGTTTATCTCCAAGAGGCATGAGGGTGGGAGATAAATCTCTCTCTCTCTCTCAATTCCAACATTATCACTCTTTTGTGTTTATTTTTATCTTTATTATTATTATCTTCTTTTAAGAACTGACTTTTTGATCTTTTTTTTTATCAAATAGATGAAAATATGTATTTTTGGGTCCACTTTTGGGTCAATTAGAGAATGGTAATTATGTTAATATTCACACAAAACATACCCTTATTTTATTTATTTATTTTTTGTGGAAAAACAATAACTTCATTTCATTTAACTTTAAAAGAAAACATTACAAAGCTTCATTGGCAATTATAACAACAATACAGTTAGGATAGTCTTAATCCATACATTCTCTAAATCAAGTTTTTATTTTTGCATTTTGTTAAATATATTAGCAACGCGATGCGTTATACCATGTTATATATGCTAGAGTGGACGCGGAAGGGAAAGCATAGAATAGGAACACTGAGAATACGAGAGTTACGTGGTTCAGCCTTGTCGATCTACATCCACGGAGGAATTCTTTAAGGGCTACATCTTTATTATGAGTATATATAGGTGACTAAACCCTAAACTACTAGTACAAGTAAGAGTGGGCTTGAGCCTATTACATTGGGCTAATATGTCTAATATATCTCTAACACCCTTCCGCAAACTTAAGGCAGAAGCTCGATGAAAGCTTAAGGTTGGATAAGTATGAGAAGATCACTTGGAGATGCCTTGAAGAATACTTTTGAAGAAAACATAATGAAGAATGTGCCAATTGACCAATTTCAGAGTTTCAAATGAAGAAATGGAGTCCAAAATCAGAATCTACGCAAAAAACTGAAAAAGATAGGTCCTTTTGAAAATTTTGACTTTTGGTCAAAGGTCAACGCAAAAGTCAAAGTCAATGATGGTCAAAGTTAACAGATCCAGTCAAAGTCAACGGTCATTCAACGGCTACATGGTTCGGGTTGGTTCTAGGTTTCCGAGTTGGGTTATGGATCGGGCTACATAGATGGTGATGTTATCTTGATGATGTGGCGCTGACCTAGACTAGGGTTGACGTGGCTCGAGCTTGCGTGGCACTAACATGGCTAGATGACATCATCAGTTGATGTCAGGATGACATCATCAGAGGTTTTCGACGCATGGCTGGAGCATGCGATGTCCATTGGCACTTGGAGGAGAAGCCAGAAACCCAAACGGCGCGTGTGGGCGCGTGTTGGAGAGATCGGCGGCCACTTCTCAGGTTTTGCAAATCAGCGGGCTATGAGGCCGACAGAGCGGCGCGTGTAATTATAATCCTACCTGGGAGTCGAGAATTTCAACGGCACATAGGAGAGGCGCCAGAGCCATTGTTGTGCGTGGTGGCGAGTGCGGATGTTGTTAGAGGCCGAGTTCTTGGGTTTTGGTCGCGGGAGGTCGCAAAGCATGTCTGTGGTGTTGGTTTCATAAGGCAAAGCTTAGATTTGCACAAATTTGAAAGGGAGAGGCATGGAGTGCTTGGGCTTGAGGATCTTGACACAACAATGAGCCATGGTGGCTGCATGATGTCGTGGAGTCTAGATTTGAAGCTAAGCAGGGGCACTGTGAATCTGTGCTATGCATGTATGAATCTTCTTTACTGTGTAGAGATATTTGTTTGATGCCAAGAATGAAGTTTGGCTCTGATACCATATTAAATATATTAGCAACGCGATGTGTTATACCATGTTGCATATGCTACAGTGGATGTGAAAGAGGAATCATAGAATAGGAACATTGAGAATACGAGGGTTACATGATTCAGCCTTGTCGGCCTACATCCATTGAGGAATCCCTTAAAAGCTACATCATGTAAGAGTGTAGTACAATACCCGTGTTATAATGAACCCTAACATAAGTATATATAGACGACTAAACCCTAGACTACTAGTACAAGTAGGAGTGACTTTGAGCCTATTACATTGGGCTAATATGTCTAATATATCTCTAAAGATACTTCTAGTCGTACTCGACTCTTCAATTCTCCGGGAATCCCAGACTTGGACCATATTTTCTAGAAGCCTAGACCCTGTGGTCTCCTCCGTATGGAGGTGGAACTCCATACCCATTGTGGTAGGAGCTTTATTTGTTTTGACGTGTGTGCGTTAACACATGCCCCTACATCGCATGCTCCAGCCACTCACCGAAAACCTCTGATGATGTCATCCTGACGTAACTGATGACGTCATCTAGCCCATGTTAGCACCACGCAAGCCCTAACCACGTTAGCCCTAGTCTAGGTCAGCACCACGTCATTAGGATGACATCACCATCTTTGTAGCCCAATTCTTAACCTGAATTGGAAACCCGAAACTGACCCGGACCATGTAATCGCTGACTTTAACCTGGATCTGTTGACTTTGACTTTTGCGTTGACCTTTAAGCAAAAGTCAAAATTTTCGAAAGGGCCTATCTTGCTCAGCTTTTCGCATAGATTCTAATTTTGGACCCCGTTTCTTCATTTGAAACTCCAAAATTGGTCAATTGGCACATTCTTCATTGTGGTTTCTTTAAAGGCATTCTTCAAGGCATTTCCAAGTGATCTTCTCATGTTTATCCAACTTTAAGCCTTCATCAAGCTTCCGCCTTGAGTTTAAGAGAGGGTGTTTAAAATTTTGTATAAGTTGTATTGCAAACGACTTTTTAAGATTTGTCCAAAGGAATCGCAAAATTCATTTCATTTAGTACATTGTGGCTTATTCTTGAATCTAAATGTCAAAAGCAAGATGAACTATGTTTACACTTATTATATTGGGGTTAAGTAACCACATGGAACTTTGCCACATTCAGCAACTGAATAGTTCATTGCTTTTTATTTTTCAATTAAAAACATATAAATTAAAGTATATGAGTGTGTAAAGGCAAAGAATATGTAAGGCTTAAACCACCCAAAATAATTTAAACTACTTTCTAAAAAAAAAAAAAAAATTAAACTTTGGATGTTCTTGTTGAAAAGACTAAGAGGTACCAACCAATTGAACTACAAAAATGTTAACAATTTTTTTTTGAAATAACTGTTATAATGATTTCTTGCATTATGATAATTTTATTTTAATGAGTATTTATCATAAATGTGCTTTACATGGAACTATATATTAAACTATCTATTCTATTATTTAAAGAAATTATTAAAAAAATATATTAATATATTGATCTGTAAAATTGTGAGGTCTTAGAGATCAACTAAAAGTTAGACGTCTTAAATGTTATATATACTATTATAAATTATAGATTATAGTTTTATTGTAGATGAGGATAACCAGTTTAGGCAACCATAATTTTCAAGATCTAACTTGAAGAAGTGTACTTTCTCAAAAAAAAAAAAAAAAACTTGAAGAAGTGTAACAATTTGCGGTAAATGAAGATAACCACTTGAGACAACCATAATTTTCAAGATCTAATTTTGTTATATTTTATTATTACCTCCATCCCAGTTTGTTTGTCCTCTATTCCATTTTAGAATGTTCCAAAATATTGTCCTGTTTCTAAAAATAAAAATTATTAATTTACTAATGTTCCTATTATATCCCTACTTTATTTTCAAAACTATTTGAAAAGAAAACTAACTAATATTTAAAAAAATCAATTTAATTGTGGCACCTTTTTAGTTGCCTCATTAAGAATAACTCTTTTTTAAAAAGCTGATAAATTTATTTAAGGATAGTTTTGTAAACTTATACATTTTTATAAGGCAAACAAGACAATAAATAATGTTCATTTAAAAAGTTTGACTTTTCAAACAGGACAAACAAATTAGGACGGAGAGAATATATAATATATGTCGTTTTACATGACTAGCAGTTATAGGTGCAACGACAAACAAAATTAGTACTAGGACCTGCTTGTCCAGTTATTTGAGTGCATACTCCATAACTTCCTTGAAATAAACCGTATATTGCTATGCACCTGGTATTACACCAAAACGCATTGCAACCGCTAATGAAATATCTTATGTCTGTAGTGCATGTTTTAGAACTGCTTGGATTGTTGGATACACTTTTCGATTGGCAGTCAGCATAAGATCGATCAAATTCTTTAGAGCATAGCTTGCCATCCACCATTGGCAGTAGTACACATACTTGATTATGACAAGAAATCGAGAAGTATTAACCACTAATCGATGCCATTCATATATAAACATATAAATTTATTTAAGAATAAGGCACTTAATTATGTTTTTATTACTTGATTTAAAAATAGTGCTTTAAATCATGCTTGAGACGTGATATTATTAACTTTTAATTATTATTGAAAACAATCAAGTGTAGATTCTCATCAAAACCCCATTCTGTTTTATACAAATTCTTGTACATTTTTAATTTTCTTGGGAAGACCAAGTGTAAACCAAATGATACTTAATGTGCAAGACCAACATAGATAGAGTATAAAAGAGAGTTGTACCTGAAGCCAAGACAAGAAATGTAAAAATACAATAAGCTGGCGAGAGCTTGTTCATCTTACCAGGATTTCAAATCTATATATATATATATAATTTTTTTTTTTTTGGTGTGTTTGTTGTGATTGCTATGCAGTAATATTTAAAGAATGACAAAATTACGGTGACACATTTACGATCCACTAGTCAATATCAAGAATTGTATGGGAAGTAAATTTTCCTTTCAAGTTTCTATAAATGAAAATGAAATAATAACTACAATAATAAATGGCTTAAAAGTTAAAATAATATTTCATGCAAATCTAACTTTAACCAGTCAACCACTACCAGGGACGGACACTGGATTTTAAGTTGGGGGGGCCGGGTATAAGCGAAAAAAAAAATTTCAAATACGCATCCAATTGTATTAATAAACAATTAACCAAGACAAATAACCAAAAATCATTGTTTCTTAATATATTAAGATACAATCATCTACTAACAAAAACAAAAGACACGAAACACTATTGTTTCTTTATACAATCATCTATGAAAAGGGAACTCGACGCTCTTTCAAATCTTCAAAATCATCTACGATTGAATCCAAACTAAATGTCGAAGCTATATCCTTTTCAATGTATAACATCAAAGAGTCCGTCAAAAAATCATTTTTCATTTTGTTTCGAAGGTTAGTTTTGACAACTTTCATAGCTGAAAATGCTCGCTCTGTAGTAGCAGTAGAAACTGGAAGAGTAAGCACAAGTCTCACCATTCTATAAACAAGTTTGTAGTGTTCTGAATTTTTAGTTCTCACTAACCATTGAGACAACTCAGATAAACTTTTCAATTCTTTGAACTCTAGATCCTAGACTACGTTATGCTCAAAATGATAAAACTCCTTCTTCAACACTTGTTTGTCATAATCTGTGAAATCTTGTGGATAGAAATTCTCTACCAACAAACAAAGATCACTACTTCTGAAAGATTTTAATGCCTCTCGAGGTTCTAAAGCTGAGCTAAGCCTAAATAACTCCATTGCATCTTCATTAAACCGATAATTTAGTTCTTGTAGTTGAGAATCTATTGTAGCATAAAAAATATTTACTCGATAATGATGCTCAATTGTAACGTTATCTTGCTGATTACGAGCTCGACCTCGCCTCGGAACATAACGAGCATTCATATCCAGGACATCAATGCAATGCTTCTCACAAAATGATATCACAGTAGTGAGTAAGCCATCCCATCCATCATCTCTAAATTTTTGGATAAGTGCTTTAGTAGATGAAACTAAATGCATGGCATTTAAAATGTCTTGAGATTGGCTTTGCAAAGCTTGACAAAGTTTATTAGTGATCTCCATAGTTTCCTTCTCAAGATGCAAGATGAAGACAAATTCAAATGAAGTTAAACCCTCATAAGCTGACTCTGCTTCTGCCCGATGTTCTCCATCAATTGCATTATCAATTATATTTTGTAAAACTTCAACAGTTGAAGTAAACATCCTTAATAAGCTAGAAATTGATCTAAAATGTGAACTCCAACGTGTTTCTATAGGTCATTGTAAAGTACCAATTTGATTAAGTCTACTTCCAGTCTCAAGCTCTTCAAGATCAATCAAACTTGCTATTTCATTAGTATTGGCAACTTTCAATTGCTCATTGCGCTTGCATGAAGCATTAACAATTTTGATCAGAAAAAGCAATGCAAGAAAAAAATGACTAATGGCATTAACTTGTTTTGATGCTTTTACTAATGCCAATTGTAAGCGATGTGCAAAACAATGGATGTAGTAAGCATATGGGCAATCATTCAAAATCAAAACTTGTAATCCATTCCACATACCTCGCATGTTGCTTGCTCCATCATATCCTTGCCCTCGAATATTTTGTATATCTAAGCAATGTTGAGATAACAAAGAATATATCCCCTTTTTTAGAGTCAAAGCCGCAGTGTTAGCAACATGAATAAGCCCAAAAAAAGTTCTTTGACAAAGCCTTCTGCATCAACATATCTAAAAACCACAGTCATTTGCTCTCTCATGGACTCATCACGAGCTTCATCAACCATTATGCAAAACTTTGCACCACCAATTTCTTCCCGAATGGCCTTCTTCACTTTGGCTGAGAAAACATGTAGAATTTCCTTTTGAATTCTAGGTGATGTGTAGGTAGCATTTTTGGAAGCTTTTTCTATTATTTCAGCAACCTTCTCATTCCAAAAAGTCACAATACCCAATGATTCAAAAAAGTTCCCACGATTTAATGAACTACAACTTTCATCTCGACCTCTAAAAGCTATAGCTTGAAAGGCAAGATATCGAACAATAAAAACTGTGGCCTTCAATTGCAACCGATTATTTGCAATTTATTCAGTAGTGAAATGATCAACTACCCTTTGTAAATGCTGCCATTGGTTCATCAAATCCTTACACTTTTGCTCGGCAACTCTATAAGCTGAGTTAGGATCTTTTCCTATATGACTTTGAAAATAACAATCTTTGCCCCCAACCTTTTTCCAATTTCTAAATCCACCAACAGTGAATGTATTTTGTCCTACAACCCCATTTGGATTATTTTAGACAAAGCAGGGTAGACAATAAGCTGCATATGTCGTAGGAGAATATTCAAGCCATGTTGAATAATATCCAAACCAAGAAGCTTGAAAGCTACGATTGTGCTTTCCACTTTTTTTGTATGTCTTTAGAGGAAGTTGGTGCGGACCTTTTTCAATGTAAGCCCGTCGAATTTTATCACGTTGATTAACATGATATTCCCATATTTGTTTGCATGTTCCGGGATCATAATCCAAAGAATCAAGATCGACTCTTTGAAATTGTGTTTGAGAGATTGGAACATCGACATTTTCCAGAATTGGGAAATGCACATTTTCTAGAATTGGAGCATCCACATTTTCTAGAATTGGAGCACTCACATTTTCTGGAATTGGAATAGTAACATTAGTTGTTGACAATCCCACGTTGACTTCGAAAGAATTTGAACCTTTTCTTTTGAAAAAATCAAGCATTGTAGTTGATTTTTTCATGATCTACAAATAAAATAAAAATAAAATAAGAATCACTATTATTTTCTTAAATTTGTGTGACAATTTTCTATATTATATGATTTGTTTTTTTCTTTTTGTGTTTAGTCTGCCTTTATTTTTGTCTTTGTGTTTGGTCTGCCTTTATTTATGTGTTTGGGTTGTCTCTGCCTATATTTATGACTTTGTGTCTTTCTGTTGTCTGATTGTCTCCATCTTTCTAATTCTAACCCACTAACCCAAATACCCAATGAATCCCACTACCCTACCGACACTACAAACAAAAACTTTTCTTAACTTTACCCTTTTTTTTCTGTCACTTGTCCGTTGCCCAACTCCACTTGTCCCTATTATGCCCAACTACCAGTCAACAAAGAAGAAAGTATCTCTACAACTACAAACTCTACTCTCTCTCTCTATATCTCTTATCTATATAATGCAAAGTCACAAACACAGAGTGACAGAGTCACAAAGCCAAAAAGCCCAAAAAAAAAAAAAAAAAAAAAAACACCACAGGCAGCCGCAGCACAGATTCAATTCACAATCAAGCACAAGCACAGTTTCAGACTTTCAGTGAATCTCAGATTCTTAGATCACAAACATTTTATTAGGTTTTGAACTTTGAAGGAAAAGATAAATACCTGTGATGGGTCTCTGTGGGCGGTGGCGGCGTCAAATGGGTCTCGCGTGTGGTCTTGCTGGCGTAGGTACTGGACTGGGTAGCAAGATGCCAAGTTCGAGATGGGTCTCTGGTCTGAGCGGTCTCGTAAGCATCATGGCGTCACGGCGAGTCGGTGACACGGCTCTCTATGACTCTATCTCTCTGTCTCTCTCCGTCACGATGACATGGTGAGTCGGCGACACGGCTCTCTATCTCTTTATCTCTCTCTAGTTTAAGCACTACGGTCTCGCCTCTCTATCACTCTGTCTCCCTTACTTTCCTTTCTTATTTTTTTTTCTTTTTTTTCCTTCATTTTTTGCTTTCTTCATTTGGTTTTGGATTGTTGAGTTGAGTTTTTTTTTTTTTTTTTATAGATTTACATGGGTCATTATGGGTTCTGGGCTGGCTGGATGATGGGGTTCATGATTTTGGTTTTGGACTGCTGAGATTTTTTTTTTTTAGATTTACATGGGTCATCATGGGCTCCTGGGCTGGCCGGATAATGGGGTTTATGATTTTTGGGAGGGGCCGAGGGGGCCCGAGATAAAAATTAGGGGGGCCCAAGCTAAAAACTCAAGAGGGCCCAAGCCCTTTTTTTTTTTTTTTTTTTTTTTTAGGCCTAGGGGGGGCTCTTGCCCCCTTAGCCCTCTACCTGGGTCTATCCCTGACCATTGTGCACCTTTGGCGCGAAGGTCACTCGACAAGTATAAGAACTTGTTGAGTGTTTGGGGGAGAGGAGGGAGAAGGGCCGAGGTTTAAGTCTCTAGGAGAAAGTTTCACACATATTTACACTTAGATTAAATTAGAAAAGAAAAATGTCAAAAACATGATTTAATGAAGTATTAAATGCATCCTAACCACTGCACATAAGGGCATTTATTAACAAAAGTTATTATTCAATACTTTCACAGTAATGTTTCATGGACAAAACTTAGGTACAATACCTTAAGCGCTGTTCATTAGGTTCCCCTTTTAAGATTCAGCCATGTGGCTATTTAGCTAAAAGATACACTTTCATCCCATGAGAAAAAATCCACATAGTAGAATCTTAAAAGGAGAACCTAAGGAACAATACCTAAGTAATGTACCTAAGTCTTGCTCATGTTTCATTCTCTCACAAAAATGATGAGTGCCGTCACAAATTCAATTAAAAGAACCCATTATTATGTGAGATTAAAAAACATTAAAGTACCAACTAATTAAAGGTCTTGCTTTTGTCATTAATTTACCAAATGAATACATAATCAAAATTATTTTTCCCTTCCCTTTGAATAATTCATAACATGGATTGTTAAGTGTTGTATTAGTATCCTAGTGCCTTGTAGCTCAACCACCACCTTTTAGTGTTTTCATTAGACATCTAGGGTTCAAATCTTCTTTGCCCCATTGTATCTATCTAATTATCAAAAAAGTGTTGTGTAAGTCCATAGAAATTAATAAAATAAATATATACTTAGTGGATAGATAAATCAAAATCCTCTATCTCATTCTAAGTGTTTCACTTTATCTTCCACCAGTTATAGTATGCCATGCGTTTGATCTTTTCGATTTTAAATGATAGTTATTTAATAAGAAAATAAAAAATATGTATAGTATGTTGCAATTAATGGAACATAAAATGGAACACATAGAGTGAGATAGAAGAATTGTATTTGTGGATATTCTATGGATAAATTAGCATGGCTTACCAAATTCTAAAAAAAAAATTAAGACAAAAAAGAGAGAGAAAGAAATCAAGACATTCCACATATATGATACTAATATGAATCACGTGAAAATTTTACTTTGAAATTTCATTTCAAATATGATCTAGAAAGATTGTGACATTCGAGTCTTCTGAAAAATTATCAAGAGGAGAAAAATTATTAGCACTCTCAAAGTAAAATTAGGTGGTATTTCTTCATTTCATATAAATGGTAGGTGTGAATCCCATCGTGAATCTAATTAATAGGACCCACTATAATGTGAAAGGAGGAAGTACCTCGTTATCATTCTTCATTTTCTTCATTTTTTGTTTACTTTAATAAAGAAACCATAATGTTTCAATTCACTAGGAAGTAATTGAAGCTACTTCAAGTCACAATTGACTTTGTGAGTACTAGAGATCATACTTGTATGATTAGCGAGTGATATTAGAAATACTACATATTTTTCTATATAAATCTTATAAGTTAATATGCAAGTTTTTAGATACAAAATAACTAATTAGAAAATTTATATAGTATACTATTTGTGATATCAATTATATTCATTGTTATTCCAATTTTTAAATATTTTATAGTAAAATTGATTGGAAAAATGCTAAAGTTACTACACATTTTATTAAAAAAAATACTTATAAACTAATGTGACAATATTGTGATTGACTGCTTGATATACTTTCAACAACCTCATAAATAGGTATTATATTACTATTTTCCTTAATTACTTTTCAAAAAAATGAATTATTAGGCTCATTCAACTCATAATATATATGTACAAGAGTTAGGTCATTTTGTAGTAATACTTTGAGTTAAATGATGTGTTTAAGTTTGGTGAGAGAGTGTAATTAAGTGCGTGTGTGTGTTGAACAGTTAGATTGTTTCTCAAAAAAATAAAGTGGGTGTTGTCCCACATTGCTTGAGTGTAACTCTCTCCTATTGCTTAAAACCCCACTCTACTACTACAAGAGTTAGACTCTTTTGTAGTGGTACTTTGGGTTAAGTAATGTATTTGAGTTTGGTGAGAGAGTTTAATTAAGAGAGAGAGTGTGTGTGTGTGTAACAGTTAGTTTGTTTCTCAAAAAAATAAAATGGGTGTTGTCTCACATTGCTTGAGTGTAACTCTTTCCCATTACTTAAATCCTCACTCTTCTCCTATAAGAGTTAGGTTCTTTTGTATTGGTTCTTTGAGTTAAGTAATGGGTTTGAGCTTAGTGAGAAAGTGTAATTAAGTGTGGGTATATTTGTTTAATAGTTAGTTTTTTTCTTTTAAAAAAAAAAAAAAAAAAAAAAAAAAAACCTCATAATATATGAGATGTATGGGGAATTTGTACGCTAAGGAAAAAAAAAAGTCTAGAAGACAAGGATATATAAAATAAAAGCAAAAGAAAGAAAGAAGAAAAGGAAAAAAAAAAAAAAAAAAAAAACTTTATTATGACTTTTGGTGCTCACCTTCTATCCCTCTTCAACTTATGACATTGATATCTTATATGACCAATCACACCACAATGCTGGCAAGTTGGAATAAACTTAGATCTATCCAAAACCTTAGGTTGAGACCTAAACGGAGGCTTTGACTTTATAGCCTTTCTCTCCACCTTTTGATTTTTTTGTATGGAGGAATGTATACTGATTTGCCCTTAGAGGTAGAACACACATTAGACACAAAATCGGGTACCACAACATGATTGCAACATATATTATCATCCTTTTTAGTAACAGGTTTAGCAATCAAACATTTGGCATGCATTTTCAGAGATTCATTCTCACATTTTAGCTCATTAACAAGTTTGTTAGATAAAACAAGTTTAGCATTCAAGTCCACATTCAAACACTCAAGCTCCTTCAGCTTTTCAAAAGAATTTTCAGCAAGATTCTTATATTTCTCAACCAATTTGTTGGATTCATTGAGCTTAGCAATCAAATTATCAATTTCACAAAATAACGTACTCAAATTCTTTTGAAACTTCTTAGCATTTTTCTTCAAGGGTTTAATGTTAGGAATATCAACAACACCCAAAGATTCATGTAACATTGCATCACAATCATGAGGATTATCACTCATAGAGGCATTTTCACAAACACATGGCATGTTATATTTATCAACATCCAAAACATGCATAGAGGCATACAAAACACTATCCATGGCAAATAAACACAAGGGGTCAAGGATCACACTTAGGTATTTAAACCATAACAATTGTACCCGCTCTGATACCAATTGAATGTTCAAATAGCGTGTAAAACACTATGAACATTTAGACCCCCAATTACAAATTACCAATTCAAGCTTATAATCAAACAATAAATGTGCGGAACATGAACATAAGCTAATAATAGAATTGATAAACAATCTAAACCAATTAAAATCACATCCACAGTAGAAATTAAATGGCAAAGATTAAGGGAAGAGAGATGCAAACACAAGGACAACACAGCGATGTGTTATCGAAGAGGAAACCGAAACCCTCGGCGTAAAAGCTCTCCACCATTGTCCAAGCGGTCAATAATCCACTAAAGAATGAAGTTGGGATACATGAACAGCAGAAGACACTCCAAGCCTAATCTACTAAGTGTACCTAAGCCCTTCAAGCTTCTTGCTCCAATGAGGTTGCGCCGAACCTTTGTCTTCTTTAGCTTATCAAATTCCGTTATAACCCATAGCATCAACCAATAACCATTGGTCCCTTCCTAACTGCTTCCCAAAGCACCAAATAGTCTTCTCACATATGTGGGTATGGTGAGAAAAGGATTTAGGTAAGAACCTCTCAAGGATGTAACAATGAAGAGGGTGAGAGTAGAGGAATTTGAAAAGTCTTTATGAAAAGATTGTGGATGAGTCAATCTTGTTTTTCTCTAGGGTTTCTCTCTCAAAATTCTCTACATTTCGTGGGTATAAGGGTCTATATATAGTGGTGTGTGTTTGGAATGCGAAGAGTCATTTTTCCAAAACAGTGTTGGCTGGCGACTTGGCCTCACGACTTGACTTAGTCGCGAGTTCAAGCCGCGAGCTAATTGAATGGCCAGTTTGGACTTTTTGTCCTGTAGTGCAACAGCTAGCATGACGATTCAGCTTCTCTGCATGCTTCACTTGTGTGCATCATTTGGCGGCTTGCCAGTCGCGAGCTACCCACGAGTTCCAGTCGTGAGTCCCTGCTCTCACATACTACCCTTACATGATTCCCACCTAAATACAGGGTTTCTAAATGCTGAATTACAAGTAAATTTGGCACAGAATAAAGTCAACAAAATGGTTGATTAAATTCAACCTTACAAAACTCTCTCTCAAAAAAAAAAAAAAAAAAAAATCGCACACAAACGTAAGTTATAGCCTTTACATTTCTACCACTGCACCAGGCATTCATGTAAGAGGTTTAATCCACACGTCCAAAAAAAATATAAAGTTAAACCTTTGGAATCTATAATTTTTTTCATATGCGGGTTCATTTGAAATAAATGTTTATTAAAGCTGACAAAACATTGATAAAATATCAAAACTTGCCAACATTAAATTTAATGAATGTGAAATTACTCCCAAATCAAACTTACATGACCAGCAAGGATGTATAGAATGAAATTCAATGAAGCTATGACCAGCACGATTCTATCAAATTTCTTGTTATTTATTATTAGTTTCCTCCAAGATAGGTAGATTTGAGAAACTCTTGGCACATATGGGAAGAGAACAATAGAGTTCAAGAATTTTACTTTTTTTGAAGATTTAGTGCCTCTCATTTCTGAAAAAATAGTCAGAGTCACCACCTGAACATATAATAAGAAATTTAGTGTTTAGAGCCAATGGATAGAATCCATCTGTAGGACAATGATAACTTAAAGAAAATAGAGATTATGGATGTAGTGGAAATTAAACTAGGATTTAATCTTTAGTGGTCAAAGTCTGAATCAAATTTTTAGAAATAGACTAAAATTCAACCCCAAATTTATACATGAAAACCAATATTAATTGTTGGCAAAATATAAAAAAAATGGAACGACACAAAATGATTGTTTTTTAAAACAACTCAATTGTCTATTAAGAAAAAATTATTTTACTTTGTTGAAAAACCTAGTTTCGACAATTTTTTGATTGGAAAAGTCAAACATCATACTTGAATTTCCCATAATCAACAAATAAAATAAATGTTATATATATATATATATTACCTCAATATTTTTCCAATATTCTGATAATTAGAAAACTAATTAATATAGTCAACTAAAAGTTAAAAATTAAAAAATAATTTTTTTTAAAAATTAATTATTCAATAGGGGAGGGGATTTTGAACTTTGGACTCTGTTGAAAAGAGACACCAATTGAGTTACAAAACTCTTGATTAAAATTACTTTGACTTACATACAATCATTTGAAACTATTTAGCTTTAGCCTCTTTGTATTATGTTCCATATTATATCCATTTTCCTTCTAGTGTATTGCAAAAAAAATTTCTTTCAAAAAACACAACCGAATAGTTTAGATAGAGCCAGACAACAGCATGCACAAAGTCCCAAATTTTTAAGGTCCTAAACAATAAATAATCAACGCGACAAATACATTGTCATTTATGTATTTATAAAAATATATATATATATATATATATATATATATATATATATATAAACCCCAAAACAGAGTAGTTTGATTATTATTTTTAATTAAAATTTATATTCTAGTAACACTTAAGGATTTGTTACACATAAGGGTTTTTTCTTTGGTAGGGGCTGCAAGCCACAATAATGGATTAGCTAACACATGCACATATATATTATTTTTAAAATTTTAAATTATTAAAAAAACAAAATGTAAGCAACATTTATCAAACCAAACAAGTGAACAACAATTAGCAGAGGTCTCCCTTACCTGCGGCATGGGAAGAATAGTTATAATGTCGAATAAGAACCACGGCCATTAATATTTCTGAGCTATTTTCCAAGCATTGTATTCAACTCAGATTTTCCACTTTTCAGAAGCTTCTTGTCTATTAAAAGCTCGAAAATGTGTTGAAAACACAAGAGCAATTTAGACCCCCCAATTAAAATTACGGCTCGATAGATTTTACACTAACTTAATACTAAGTGCGGAATAGTGTAAATGCGAGCGGATGAACAAATAAGCTACTCTAATCCATAAACTAAGCAACACAGCAGTATAATGGAATATAAAAGAGTAGGGAAGAGAGATGCAAACACAGAAAATACCGAGATGTGTTTTTGAAGAGGAAACCGAAGAACTTGGCAAAAAACCTCTCCGTCGCCCTCTAAGCAGAAATCGATCCACTAGACAATCAGTTGGGATACATGGGTTAGCAAGAGACCCTCCAAGCCTAATCTACCCGATGTACCTAAGCCCTCCAAGCTCCTACTCCAACAAGGTTTCTCGGAACCGTGTCTTGTCTAGCTCTCCGGATCCCGCAACAAGCTTCATGTTGCATCTGCCATCTTTGGCTTCTTCCAATGCTTCCCAGCAGCACCAAAACGTCACTCAACACTCTCAAAGGGTGTGGTAAGTGTTTAGGCTATCAACCTCTTAATGGTATGGAAATGGAGAGGGAAGAGTTGAGGAAATACCGCAAGTAAGTGTATAGAGAAAGGTGGGGATGACAATCTCTAATTCTCAATGTGTTTGGCTAGGGTTTTCTCTCTAAAGCATTCCTCAACATTTATGGGTAATGAGGGTATATATAGGATAGGCATAGAAAGTGTGAGTCATTCAGTACAGGCTGGCAGAACAGATAGCCTCGCGGGTGTCTCGCGGGAAGGCCTTACCCGCGAGATACTTGCGAGACACAGCTGTCTCCACCTAGCCTGACTCTTCACATTCCAGCATGTGCAGAGCACATGTTTCACTTCGCGGGAAGCTAGGTTGCAACATACCCGCGAGAATTCTTCAGCCTCCAAATGCTTGAGTCTTCACATTCTCTCTCTATCACACATCCCTTACAACAAATCCCACAATAGATACAGGGTATAAACGATTGATAATAATTACAATCAAATTTGGCACGGAATAAAAGCCAACAAAATACATAGTTGTAAATAACAACTTTACATCTATAAAACTAGTGCGAAATTGCAATATGATATGCAGTAGGTAAATGATATCGAAGAAGGATCGCAAAATGATAGCTGTGATCCACAACTTCTTGTCTAACCGAATGCACTTCTTTTCTTCATTGATCACAGGAAGATAAAAGAACAGAGGATCCAATGATACTACAATCATGCACAACAATACAAATCCTACATTCCACCTTTTAAGGAACGCCTTCCTTGGATCAAGAATTGTCTTATCCATGTTTCTTTCACTGAATCACTTCCACCTTTCTTAAGAAATTGCCTCTCAATGTCCTGATTATTCCTGAATAAATTAGTTTGGATTAGGAATTTAGGATTAGTTTGATTAGTTTCAATTATGGTTAGTTTTATTGATAGAATATAAGAAGTTGGTATTTTTTCTTGGGAAAGGTTTTGTTGCATACTTATCCCTAAACACATGCCCCTTTCTTTTTGCTGCCACATGCCCCTGTATGCAGCAAAACCTTTCTCTTTTTTTTTTTAAATCTATTTGAAAGTTTGTCTTGTATAAATTCAGATGTTGAGAATGAGATCTGAACTCTCTCAAAGTTATGAGCTAGTGTAACATTGCTTTCATATATATATATATATATATATATATATATATATATATATTTGATTCACCACTTTAAAATATTAATACTGAAAAATTATCATTTTATAGGTTTATATATTCATGTATATTCTAGTATTTTGCTTTATAATTCTATCATTTCAGAGGTTTTCGTGTTAATTTGGTCATTTTAGAGGTTTTATATGGATATTTTTGTCATATAAGAAGTTTCAATGGTAATTTGGTCCTTATAAAGGTTTTAGGGGGGTATTTGTGTATTTGGAGGTTTAGAGTGTATTTTGGTCATTTTGGACATTTTAGAGGGTATTTTAAAATATATATATATTTTAGAGGTTTTGTTGGGTATTGATTGGCCAAAAATGTATTGGTCCATTGTGATGAATTAACCAATCAATTGGTCAAGTTAATTAATTAATTCAATTAGCATGCAATAAGTGTGGTAGCACAAACAAATCACCAACTAAGTTAATACGCAGCAGAAAATAAATAGACACGGTGATTTGTTTACGAATGGGGAAAACCTACACGACAAAAACCCTACCAGGTGATTTTAAGGTCACCACTCCCGAGAATTCACTATTATCACAACAAGCGGTTACAAGTAAAAGAATCCCAACACCTTATACCAACTTACAGTTGAACCCTTACCCCAATACCCAATTGGACTTGTTCTGTAGTGACAATTTCTCCTTTCAATGCACGGCTCCCAGTACGTGATTAACCAATTCGATGCTCAGATCCTAGTACACGGCTTACTCACCAACTTGAGAAGGATGTTGGCTGCAAAGTTTTTCAGTTCATCAACACGATAAAGATCACGAAGCTCCTTGGTTACAAAACCCTACGGTGTACCAACACAACAACTTCTTGAAGAGAAAGATGAACTAGGGCATATGTCTCTGATTCACAATATACTTGTGAAAAACTTTTGCATTGAGGTGCATCAGCTGTGACTTCCCTTAAAACAATCCTTATATATGTTTAGGGTTGTGAGAAAAGAAAGCCCAAACATCTATACATGGATTGGATGAAAATCAAAACTGAAAATCTGATTTTCTTAAACCTCGATAGATATCTTATCTATCGAGCAGCTGTCGAGCATCGGGCTTAAACAGCCTTTTAAATCTCGATAGATACTAGCTGTCGAGCTTTAAAATCCAACATTTTTTCACTTGATTCTTGGACAGACTTGCATTGCTTTAACACTTGAACTTGAAACCTTGTTCCTTAAGCATTAAACATATCCTAGATCTACCCAATTACAAGTAAAGTGTGTTTTGTCAAAGGATTAGCCAATTTTATATTGACATATGTTCTTAACATGATTCACATATGTCCTAATAATCTCTCCCTTTGGCAATCCGTGACAAAACCACAACAAACAAATGAACATATGAGAGAAGTCATAAATCACTCAACTCATACTCACTTGTTGAATACAATAAAATCTATCACAACACAAACTCTTGAAAAACTTTGCAAGAAGAGAGTTCATGGCAAGAAGACTTGGACAACCAGTATTTCTGAAATACTTTAAACAAAACTCATCACGACATCTTAGTGTGAAACAGAAATAAAAAATTGCATACAATAAATAAGAAGCATGTGCATAAAAGGAGAAAAGAAACAACACATGTCGAGATAGGTGAAAGAACTGTAATAACAACCTCATCATATATATATATATATATATATATATATATATATAACATCATAAGTACAGGGTTTGCTATCACAAAGTAAGAACAATGTATCTCTAAAAGAAGAAAAGAAAAAAAATACATAAGCCCTCACTACATCCCTCGAAAAGAAAAACACTCCCCCTAACAAAAATTTACTATGCTAACTTTCCCTCTATGTACATGACTACTCTCATATCCAAAACTACTTCTCCTTTTTCTCACGAATGACAAAGGGTAAGTAAATCAAGCAGTCATCTCGTCGTCACTGGGTGAGCTAGCATCCTCATCCTAATCATCATCATCGTCGTCGGAGTCACCATCATCGTCCTTGTCTTCAAATGCCTCTGGTGAAGGAGAGGGAGACCCTATGAAGCCACCAAGGCGAGCTTGCTGTTGAGCAATACGGCCAACACGAGTGTTCACCTGACACAATTCATCACTGAGTGTGTCAAGGCGAGCATCCAGGTGCTGCAACTGCGTAATGACCACCTCGAGGGTCACACCACCCACCGATGAAGAAGGTGCAGATGTGGAAAGAGTGGAAGAAGCCAGAGGAGTCGCTGTCTTTGTCCGTAGTCGCTTCGGTCGAAGCTGGGCCACGCTTCGCCTGACAGTAGCAGCGTCTATGGCACACATGGCCGAAAAATGAGGAGACTCGAGATAAGAGACAGAAAAATGGTGAAGAATCCGTGTGATAGCCAAAGGAAAAATGAGCTTATCATAGGTTAAAGTATCCCTATAGACATCTATGAGGGATATGATGAAGTGAGGGGGAAAGTCTATGGTAAACCTCTTAAGGAGGGACAAAAAAAAATCGAGCACGAGGCTCTGTAATGGAGTTATAGTGAGACAATGGATGGAGAACGAATGTCATCACCATATTAAGGAACCTCGGACCTTTTGCAAAACCCAAGCAAGGGGTGTTTTGATAGTCACTCCAAGATGAAGGTGTCTTACAGAAGAGAGACAAAAGTTCGTCTTTGGACACAGTCCTCAGACGATCGCAACCAAGGTAGTTAAGATGCGCTACCCTAAAAACATGTAGCACCTCGGATACAATATCCGGAGTGACTACGATATGCGTACCTTGAATGCGAGTGACAAATTGAGGTGCAGAATAGTCGAATCCTTGCATGTTGGAGTAGAACTCCTGTATGATCACAGAGCGACAAGTGACCGGGATGCCACACAGTGACTCCCAACCTCGACTATAGATGATAGTGGGAAGGTCTGTATCGGAAAAATCTGATAGAACGACTTCGCATTCCGAATGAATGCCTCGTCGTGAGAAGTTCTTCAAAAAGTCCTTAAGGGCTTTATCATCATGAAACCGAACGTGAGATGGAGTGGGGTCAAAGGGAGAAGAAGAAGAAGATGCCCCGGAATGAAGAGGGTTCTAGGACGTAGTAGATTTGCTTCTAGGTGCCATAAAGCAGACTAACGCAAGAAGGGGAGAGAGAGAGAGAGAGAGAGAGAGAGAGAAGGAAAGAAACGCAGGAAAACACCAAACAGTTAAGTATCAAATGATAGAAATAGAGATTGGTACGTATGTATGAAAAATGCATGAACATGTGACATGCAATATCAAAAGCATCATGGGCTCAGCCCAATCCAAACCTAACAGCACACAACAATTCAACATATATAGCACACATCTATGATGCATGAAAATATAGTCAAAATGCAAACGTGATGCAATGCATGAACATTTAGGATCATTTAAACAAAAACTCATCCCAAAATTTTTTCAAAAATCTCATTAAACTTGAAAAACCCCAAATTTTTTCAACAAACCCCAAAAGTTAGGTCACAAAAAATGAAATGCATGATAAAGGAGAGAAAAAAAATCATACTAGAGAAAGGAAGTGATCTTGAGACCGAAGAGAGAGTGGGGAAGTGATTTGGAGTGAGAGAGAGGTGTTTGGGAAGGTGAGAAGTCAGAAAGGATTGAGAGAGATCGAGAAAAATGAGAAAAGAATCGCGCTATCCCTATTTATAGAAATCTCAGTTTCTCGATGGATCGAGAGGTGTCAAGAGCTGTCGAGAATTAAAATAGCGAGAAATAGCTATCGAGGAGCTATTAAGAAGTATCCACAACAAAAGGGGCTCGATGGATCGAGAAGCTATCGAGAATTTATCGAGCATCTAGAAACTTCCTCGATAGATTGAGAAGTTGTTGAGTAGCTATCGAGATTGAATCTCAAGAATCTCGATGGATCGAGATTGTGATAACAGCTATCAAGAAAGGAAGCTAAAGAGCCCGGTAGATAGCCTAGCTGTCGAGAGGTATCAAGAAGCTGTTGAGATTGCTTAAAACAGTTTTTCAAAGAAGAGAAAAAACATAGACATGAATGCAATCAAACATGTTACTCAACCAAAGTTCCAAACAACTTTTGAAGCTCTTAGAAACATCTTTCATCAAGAAAAATGTCAAGCATTTAGATCTAAACACACACACACACACACACACACCAAACAAGTCTAACCAATTTTTATTTCAAAAACAAGTCTAGACAATTTAGTGAGTATACATTAACACATGTATTCCTTGTGATGGCCAAATCACATTGTACCTGCACATGTATCAAGAGTAGCAAAGAATATTGCGTGTTGTGTGTGAAAAACATTGCAAGATTGAGTAAGTGTCTACATATTATGACAATTTGAGATATGAGAAAATCACTTTAACTCACATACAATCATAACTGTTTGATGGAGACTATCACCTTTGAGGCACATCCTATAACTCTCACATATCCTAGAAGACACGCTTGTAATCATATATAAAGCATTTTGATTCTTTTTGCTTTTATTTTTCTTTGCATATTTTTTTTAAGCAAACCATGCATGGGCATATAAGAGAGAAAAAAGAAATACCCAGTGATGTTAAGCTTTTGACATTGCACTTTTGTTATGCCGAAACATACAGATGTCATTTCATGATTGGCGGGCAATAGTGGTGAGATGGTTATTTATACCTTTCTCTTAGAATTTTCTAGTCCTTCCCGTCAAAAAGAGTGATATAAGTGTTAAGTACAAGAGATTACTTAATCTTACTCATCACAAACACGAGCCACAAAGCTCACTTGCTTGGTTATGCATAGAAATGCTCATCTAAAGTACAAAAGATACAAAATTTAGAAAACTTTATTTCAATGACCATTCAAGGTACACAAATACCAATG
The DNA here is from genome assembly GCA_019022515.1 of Quercus aquifolioides. Taxonomy (NCBI): domain Eukaryota; kingdom Viridiplantae; phylum Streptophyta; class Magnoliopsida; order Fagales; family Fagaceae; genus Quercus; species Quercus aquifolioides. The sequence continues at coordinate 6,881,012 of CM032332.1, read as the reverse complement.
TACACAAACACACTGTTTTTGTATTTTTCTGATTTTTCAATTTTTTTTAAAATTTTTTTCATGAAAAACAAAAATAAAGCAAAATTGAAAAATAAACAAACAAAAATATGTTATACAAAGCAATGCATAAAACTAGACTGACTCAAAAATAATAAAGCAAAACACACAAGTAATGCAAAATCAAAAACAAGAAGGGGAGAGAAAGAAAAAGTGACTAAATCACTTGGAGCCTTTTTTCCTTCCACACCTTGAAAGAACCTTTCTGTTTTGCAAACCCTTGATCCGGCGGTAAGGGGGAAGAATTGAAACAGTTCAAGTTCGAAAGGAACATGAGGGCCTTGAGTAGATCTCTAAGAGGAGCAAAGGAGGATGGAAACTGATTCTAGTTTCCCGATGAGATCATATTGTTGCTCTGTTGAATGGCTAACCACTTATAGTAATATTCGAGTATGTCCAGCTGCTCCACAGTGATGACAGAGATGCTACTTCTTCTATTAAGGCTTTTTGAGTGTTTCCCTTCTTAGGCCTACTGTTTTTAGTCTCTTTCTTATCAAGTTTAGGGGGTGCTCCAAAGATAGATTTACTATTTTCTATGTTCTCACTAGCTACAACAATTTTCACATTATTGTTCTCAAATTCAACATTGTTAGTAGGAGAAACAAAAACAGTAGTACTAGTAGAAGCAATACTAGGAAAAGAGAAATCATTCCCTAAACCGGTTCAATTAGAGGCAAATTTCTGAATGCTGAGCATCTCGTCAAGCTTTGCACTTGGAGCCTTTCCAACTGAGCTCTGATTTGGAACAGCTCTGCCTTAAGTGTAACACCCCGACCTAACTTTATAGTTAACCTATGTGTTTAAGTGGTTAATTATTATTTTAAGCCACTTTATTTCTATAATTAATATAAGAGTATTTAATAAGCATATTATTTTATAATGCCTTTGAATAATAATTGTAAATATTATAAATAATTAATGGCTATTTGTATTTTACACACACACACACACACACATACTAAGTATGTATAAAACTATATTAATTGGTTTAAGTCATTACATACATAGTTGGTGTTTTAATTAGGTGTGATGCATGAGTTGTTATAGTGGAAATTCCACCCACACATGCAACCAATGGAAATTCAACACATAATGCCAAAGTTCATGCATGTTGACAAACCCAAAGAGCAACACTTGGTTGGCCATGCAATGAACAAGCTCCACCTCATCTCTTCCTTGACTTTCTCAAGCAACTAGAATATCCAAGAAGCTCTTTACCTCTCTATTTCCCACGAGTCCACATAAATCAGAATTCTCACCTCACTTTGCTCTCTTTTTCTCTTAACGAAAGAGCTAGAAGCTCTCTTGAGTCTTTTCTCTCAAACCCACGGGTCAACTCCTCAAAAGGAAAATAAAACTCCATATAATTTCTTCTTCATACTCTTTCAAAGAAACTGGAAAACTCAAACACTCTCTCAAGCTCTTTGCCTCTCATACTTTCGGGTTCAGCCACTAGGAAAGGGAAATCCTTTCATGCAAGAGTGATTCTATTCCTATTTTCCCCTCAAGAACCAGAAACTTAGTAAGGGTTCTAGCTACTCTCATCTTAGAATCTATGATTTCTTAAAAGAATTTTTAGTAATGGCATTTGTGGTTTGTGAAATTAGAAAATCATGAACTTGTAAGTCTCTATATATATATATATATATATATATATATATAGTGTTTAAGAAGTTTTGAAACAGTGTTGATGGTTTGTTGAAGGTAGATTAGGGTTTTTACTAATTAATGATTGTATACAATTAAGGAAGTAAGATAAAGTTAGGGTGAGTACTTTTGATGTTACTGCTGGGATTTTTGTTGTATTTAATTTTGCTATAAATGGTTAAATGATTATATATAAGTGTTTTCCAACATGTTTAATGAGTGTATAAAAATTTCCATATGAAAATACTATCGTTTGGTAATTGTTTGTGAATTTACAAGAAAATGTTGCAAAGCTATCACTGTGACAGGTTCTGTGTTTATGCATGATAAATTATGTATTAAATTGTATACAGTAAATTAGGATGCTAGGAGTAGTTCTTACGAATGCTAAGACACATATGGTTCTAATGGAAGTGGTCTCATAGCCATTGGATCAATATAAAAATAATGGTTTAATTCTAAGTTACATGAAATTCTGTCAGGACAGATTTGAACATATTGTCTCGTATGATTTTTAATAAATCATTTTTTTATTATTTGGCTCTGAAAATGATATGGAATCTACTAGACATCCATAGGAGTGACTCTGTAAAATTTTATGAAGATTGGATGTGTTTAGATAGCCCATTGTTATTTTACAAATGAGGCATATGCTGCTGAAATAGGCAGTAAACATTAAATGATAACTCTGACTTTGAGGATTTAATTCTAAAGTTAGGATGAATGTTTTGAGGTATAATTTAATATGCTTATTTTTTGGTATGTCTGAATCATAGATATATTTTGTATAACTTGGTTCAAGGTTTAGTACTCTAAAGAAGGGGTTCTAAACCATTCAACTGTTGTTTTTATGAAGTTGTTTTGTTCATGCTATATATTGCCTTGTGTAAGTTTATGCATGCACCATTGCTTCCAATCTTAAACATATTCTGAATTGATTTTAAAACTGATTGACATGATCTGAATATGAACATTAAAATAATGGTTTTTCTGTGATTTGGTACATCATGTTGTTTGATGAATGTATCTTATGTTTGGGGAATCTCGTTGAGGTGGGATTAGGATTTTATTGATCATGAGAGATAGGCTTTGAGATGAATTTTTAAGTTTATGATAATGAGTAATTGGTAGTAATAAGCTTTGATATTTGGTTTAGGTGTTACCAGCCCCTAGGTCTGAGCTCCTTCGACTTTAGGCTTTTGGTTCCTTTGCTTTCAGGTAAGGGATAAGTTATATGGGCATTTGGTAAGTCATGAGGTTATTTTAAAGTATATTATGCATTAAAAGGTTTTTGATTAGAGATATGACATATAATTATATTTCAGACAAAGATATGTTCATGAATTCTCGAAATCTTATGTATATGATTTAAGCATATTGATGCTATTATTATGAAAACAATGGAAATGCTTTTATTATGAAATGTTATGCAAACTATGAATTTCAGTATGATGTATAAGTATGGAATGTTTTTGGGTTATGTCCTCTGATGATCTGAACTCAACTATTAAGGGTTTAATTACTGGCTTTCCATGGAAAATGTTATCTGATTGGCCATTAAAAGTGGGACTGGCTCTGCTGTACCCGCCCTTATTGGTAACGGCTAACTTGTGGAGGATGCCAACCTACCCCCATAGTTGAAGACATGTATTTTGATGTGATCCCAAGAATACTTAGCATTGTGAGGAATGCTGGATGCCTAGTACGGTGGTGCTAGAAGCCTCCCAAATAAGTACAGACTTATTAGATATGGACTAACCAATATGTTATTTATGAATAGTTATATTATGTTATTAATCATGAGAGAATGATTTTGTTTAAATGCATTGTAAAAAGTTAAAAGCTCTCATGAAAAGAAGAAGTTTCTGATGAAAAAAAAAGTTATTCTTTAAAAATAAGAGTTTCTGAAGTTTTATTATGCTTTAAAGATAAAGCTTCTGATGAAAGTACAAGTTTATGTTTAAAAGTTATCAGGTATCTGTTCTTAAGAAACGTTAAGTTTTATGATTATGAAAGTTATAATATTTTACGAGAAGAAGTTTATGAAGAAAAGTTTTGTTATTCTTTAAGATGTTTCTAGTTTAAAACAAAGTTACCAATTATCTGATTTAAGTTAAAATGATTATTTTGTAATAAGAATATATATATATATATATATATATATATATGTATGTATGTATGTATGTATGTATATGATTTTAAATAATCAATATTAAATTTGGTGACTTTGTAAGAAATGAAACAAGTTCAATCTGAAAGGTTTTGGTAATATTATTCTGATAAGAAAAAGGAGAACAATTATTTATCTATGAAAATCATATAAGTTATTATTGTGAATAGTATAAAATACTATGCATGAAAAGAGGTTCTCCTATCTGAATATTTATAGAATAAAATGATTTGATTTACATGCATCCTTATTAAATTCTCACATATCTTACCTTTACTGAGCTGTGTAGCTCACCCCTTCCACTCTTTCAGTCAACAGGTTTTATTTTAGAGCAGAAGGAGCCTTAGTCGAGTTTTGAAAGGAGCTGGTTTTAGTTTTATATGTATAGATCCCAAATTAGCAATTTGATGCTTAGCTTTGTAGTATTGTGTATTTTAGGATCTAATAATAGTTGTGTACCTTAAAGTATTAAGAGATGTATTATGTGAAAGTGTGGATATCAAATGACTGGTGAATTATGTTATTCTTTGAGTACAGTGTAGATGCTCTAAATGTCAACTGAAAAGTTATATCATTTAAGTAAAGAAACAATAATGAAAGGAAATAGGGAAGCTTTTGTAAAATTTTTAGTTGGTTCTTGTTAATACCAGGTTTAGGCTTGATATTAATATACTGGTCATGTTCACAAATCTAGGTATCAGGTTTGGGGCGTCACATCAAGCTTCTTGGTCTTCTCAATCAAGAAATTATTCTCAAATTGCAGTCCTCCAATGGTCTAATTAGCTTCATCAAATTTTGTGGAAAGTTCTTCTCGATCAAGTTTCACATCATTCAGCTTCTTGGTGGCCAGCCTATATAGTTTCTCATGCTTCTCAGAAACCTTATACAACTTTTCATAGGTTGTATGGATATCATTTTGATCATCCATTTTCTCAAACTTGGAGTCCACCAAGTCCTCTACATCATCCACTTCTTTATCAATACCTTCAATAGGATTTACAGTGGCAGTGAAGGCATTTAGGATTCCATCATCCTTATTATCAGAATCATCTTCAGGCTCGGTGTCGCTCAAAGTAGCAGCAAGTTCCTTGCTTTTCCTAATGGTCTTGAGATACGTAGGGCACTCTTGTTTCATGTGACCGAATCCTTGACACCCAAAGCACTTTGGTCGTGAGGGAACAGTGTACTGACCGCCATCCCTAGCATCCTTTTATCCTTTGTCCTAGTTCTTGAATTGAGACAAGCTAGACTACTTGCGGTCTTTGTCAAATCCTTTAGCATTGGCATTCTTCATAAACTTTTTGAATTGCTGGGTGATATAGGATTTCATCTTAGAATCTTCATCGTCTGAAGACTCATCAGTGTCACTGCTCTTTGCCTTCAATGCCATGCTCTATCCTTTATTAGATTTCCCAATCCTTGTCAAACCCAACTCATAAGCCTATAGATTGCCAACCAGCTCTATCAAAGGAATTTTGTCAATATCCTTTGATTCCTCAATCACGGTAATCTTGACATGAAATCTCTCGGGTAGAGATTTAAGCACCTTTCTAACAATCTTGGGTTCGGAAATGGTTTCCCTAAGATTAAAGGCTGAGTTTACTATGTCCTAGAGCTTGGCATAGAACTTATCAAATGACTCATCCTCCTCCATCTTGATCTCTTCAAAGCTTTAGTAAGCTTTTGAAGTTTCAAATCCTTGACAGCCTCGGTTCCTTCATAGGTTGTTTGGAGTATCATCCATGCTTCCTTGGCAATTTCAGTAGAGGATATCTTCTTGAACTCCTCATTCGTGACCGCACTGAATAACGCATTCAATGCCTTGCTGTTGAAGTTTACCGCCTTGATCTTAGCATCATCCCAATCGGCCGACGCTTCCTTCGGCTTGGTCCAGCCTATCTCCACAGCTTACCACACTTTCTCATCTAATGAATGCAAGAAAACTCTCATGCGTACTTTCCAGTATGCATAGTGAATGTTCAAATAGTGTATAAAACACTATGAACGTTTAGACCCTCCATTACAAACTTATCAATTCAAGCTTAATGTCAAACAATATATGTGCGAAAAATGAACACAAACTAATATCATAATTGATAAACAATCTAAACCAAATAAAATCACATCCACATCAGAAATTAAATGGCAAAGATTAAGAGAAGAGAGATGCAAACACAAGGACAACACAACGATGTGTTATCGAAGAGGAAATCGTAGCCCTCGGCGTAAAACCTCTCCGTCGCCCTCCAAGCAGTCAATAATCCACTAAAGAATGAAGCTGGGATACATGAACAGCAGAAGACCCTCCAAGCCTAATCTACCCAGTGTACCTAAGCCCTCCAAGCTTCTTGCTCCAACAAGGTTACACCGAACCTTTGTCTTATTTACCTTACCGGATTCTGTTATAGCCCATAGCATAAACCAATAATCATTGGTCCCTTTTTAACTGCTTCCCAAAGCACCAAATAGCCTTCTCACAGATATAGGTATGATGAGAAAAGGATTTGGGTAAGAACCTCTCAAGGGTGTAACAATGGAGAGAGTGAGAGTAGAGGAATTTGAAGAGTCTCTATGTGAAGATTGTGGATGAATCAATCTTATTTTTCTCTAGGGTTTCTTTCTTAAAATTCTCTTTGAAAGCTCTCTACATTTCGTGGGTATTAGGGGTATTTATACTAGGGTGAGATTGGAATGCGAAGAGTCAGGTTTATTAAAACAGAGCTAGCTGGCAGCTTAGCCTTGCGACTTGACTGAGTCGCGAGTTCAAGTCGCGAGCTAACAGAACAGCCAGGCTGGACTTTTTGTCTTGTAGTGCTCTAGCTGGCATGACTGTTCATCTTCTTTGCACACTTCACTCGTGTGTTGCAGTTGGCGGCTTGCCAGTCACGAATCACTTGTGAGTCCTAGCCGCGAGTCTCTGCATCTTTACACAAACTTGAGCATTTCTTTATACTCTCTCACTCACTACCCTTACATGATTCACACCTAAATACAGGGCTACTAATTGCTAAATTACAAGAAAATTTGGCACGGAATAAAGCCAACAAGATGGTTGATTAAAAATTCATCCTTACAATCTTCCCCTTTGGCTATTCCGTGACAAAACCCTACAAAAACTCTAGACTTAACGCGTGAGTTGGGAACAGTTAATCAAAACTCACTCACACTTAACTCTAGAATCTGTGAGGCTCTTGAACCATAAGAACAAGTACCTCCTAAAACACAACAACATAATATGATCATTGTATGAAGAAAACTTGTAATGCATATGGAGTAAGCACAATGCGATCAAGCAAAATGGAAATAAGTAATAAACTAAGGCTTGACCAAAAACGAACAATCGCTATAAATAGTGATCACAATGCTCATTCACACAAGGAATGAACATCCGGACATGCAAGCTAATAAGCTCAATTGCAAAGTATCATTTGCATATCCAGCACTCAACCAATGCAACATCTCAATGTAATTGCATTAAGGATAAAAATCCAACAAAGGGCACAAGAGTGATGTACTTAAAGAAAATGCAAGACATTTAACAACAAGTACTGAAGCTGTAAAGCATGGGTACATAAACCTTAAAAGCTTACAAAAGCAACGGGTACAAACTTAAACACATATTGAAAAACAAAACATAAAGACTGAAATATGCTAATATGAAACAAAATATTAAACATAGGCCTGCTTGCTAAAATCTCCCCCTTTGATTTAGCTGTTTCTCCCCCTATCATTGTACTCCCCCTATCGACATCATCTCCCCCTTTTTGTCATGGAATAGCTAGTCCTCATCTTCTTCTAGCTTTCTTTGAATCTGATCCAATTGAGTTTGGATAGATGTGAACTTCATATTCCACCGAATGTTGAGATGATGCAAGATAGATGTAAGTCCGGACATCTTGGTGATCAACTTGTGGACAGATGCCCCAATGTTGTCTAGTTTCTCATCAAAGGAGGATGAGCTAGAGCGCGAACCACTGTGAGATACTGAAGTTTCTGATTTGATTCCCTTCCGACTATGACCAATGCTAGCGTTGAACGTACTCATGTTGATTGGAGCCAGTTTTTTGCATGGAGTATCATCTGTTGATGGATGAATTCCTTTGAGCTTCAATATCCTAGAAATGAGGCAGCAAAAAGGAATGCATATCCTTGATTCAGTTCGAAGAACCGTTTTGCGTAGAACATGAAAGATATGTGCACAAATGTCAATCTCTACATCAGAGATCAGATCATGAAGAAACAGAGCACGTCTGAGGTTCATATACCCAGTACTAGATAATAGGTACAAGTTGTGAAACATGATGATTGTAAACACCCTCAATTTCGGAGGAAAAGAGGAAACACTGACTGAGTTCCTATTTGACGAGAATTACAAGTCTTTTCCAAGAGCATCCCGGAGTAGGTCTTCATCTGGACATAGGTCATCATAAACCGGTGAGTTTTTAAACATCGGCCAGTTGATGTGAAGAATCTTAGTTAGATATGCGGGAAAGACTGAGAAACTTTTTCTTCTAACCCAGCATTTGAGTTCTTCGCCTTCAACAATTGCATTGGCATAAAACTCTTTTACCAAACTCTCATATGCTTCATCAAGGTTGGAGAGAAGGTAATTCCAATCTTTGAGAGCAAACCATTTAGGAATGTTGGTGTTAAAAAGAGAGGGTTGATCAACAACCCTTTTGACTAGCGGTGTAGCATCTCTGAAGTAATTCTCATAAGTCTGAAAAGCAGCATAAGATTTGAACTTGTTGGGATCAAACACTCCTGATGGAGAACGGGTCCTCTTTGCTCTAGGTGAGAGTTCATCAACATCAATGACAGGTTCTTTCCCTTTCCTGCTACCCCCTTTAATAGCTGCTCTCTTGAATGGAGACATTTTCACCCTGCATCATGTTTTATCAAAAACAAGAGAAGCCACACAAGACACCAAACAGTATTAGCATTGGGTTAGATCCAAAACATGGATAATGAATAAAACCCTAAAACATTGAGATTTAGGTCCCAAACATGAAAATGAGTGTGTGTGTGCCACTAACAACACAATGTTTACTCAAGATAGAGTAGATTAGTACATAACCACCAAAAAATACACAACAATTTCAGCATAAGATTAGATACTCATATTCAATCAAGGGATATACAAATATCAGTAAAACACACAGTCCAAGGGGTATATGCAGTAAATGTGAAATATAATGTGAAAGAGACAAAACCCATACCTTTCCTTGAAGATTGAATCAGAAATGATGGATAGCAATGGTGGTTTATGTGAGAAAACCGGTGAGTTTGAGAAAGGTTCAAATGGGGAAGATAATGAATAGTCACAAAAGATCGAGGGAAAAACTAAAAAGTTTTAAAATTGACCAATTTGCGCAAAACATGCGTTTTTTGTGATTGGATCAAGTCGCGTCAAGTCACTAGGGCTAGCCGCTAGAACACTTAAACACAAAAAGTTGGAAGATTTCTCTAAGTGTTTTTCGCGACTGGAATGTCTACCCGCTAGAGAGTCGCGAGGTGAGCCGCGAAAATCTCTGTGTACCCCTCGTGACTGGACCTTCCACTCACGAATAAGTCATCACACTGAGCCGCGAGAAACATAAAAACCCAAATTTTGAAAAATGTTCTAAGTATTTTTCACGACTGGGACATTGACCTGCCAGTGAGTCGCGAAAAATCTCAGAGTAGGCTCGCGACTAGGACATGCGACTGGACCAACCCGAGACTGAGTCGCCAAAACAGGACACCACTATTTTTGAACTTTTGAAAATTTTTGTAAAAACAAAATACTTTCCAAAAACAATCTAAAACACTCAAAAATCTTTTTGTGTTTGATCAACAAAGATTGAGCATGTGAAAACACATTTAATCAAGTACAATCACACGAATGAATATGGCATTCATTGAACATAGACATGTGTGATGTGTGTGGATATCATAAATGAGATAGTCCTTAGTCTAATGTGAAGCTTCAATGATCAATTCAACCAACACATACACAATTAGCACTAGATAAAGTGATCCATCTCAATTATAGAAATATGCATATATGACCTCTCACATGATCTTGATTACATTTCTTTGAAGCTTTTCATTTGGCTCCATGAACATCATATCATTTGATCTTTTTGAATCAATACATCTCATTGAGAGATTGATGCCTGAAATTTTTGATATTTCAATTTGATGAGACAGCCTTTGGCTTTTTGGGCATCATACATTTTATTTTTGGTCGCTTTCCCTTTTTCCTAGTCAAATACTAGTATGTGCGACAGGCTTTTGTAGCTCAATATCTCTTTTCATTTGAAGATTTACATTTGGTGAGCTCTTTAAGTAAAAGCAATAGAATAAAATAGTGGGAAGATATATAGGCACAAGTCTATGCATGTCTCAAGATCAACAAAACCATTCATTGGTCATTCATGACAAGGTTGAAGATCTATTTACAACAATCACATAGATTTCAAAATTTCTCCCACACTAATATGAGTGCATAGGAAACAAGCTAAGCTCGTAGATGTACAAAGCCATTAGTACAAAGGTACAAGGCAAAACATGCTTTGAGACAAAACTCAACAAAGTCGATCAAACTTTTTGAATTTTCTACTTTTTATGTGGTTTTTGGATTTTTGACACACAAGAAGGAAAAGATTGATCAAAAGCATCAATGTAAAATCATTTTAATTAAAGGAAAGCAAAAACACATAACATGCATGACAAAAAAAATGCATAAATGAACAATAAAAGAACACATGGAAGATAGAGTTCAAGGAATGATACTGACACCAATGGTCTTATGCAAAGATTCAAAATACGTCTGCCTTTTGTTTGTCAGTGTCGATGAACTCTAGACACACTATCTTGTCCTTCATCAAATCTAGAATGAAGTGATACCGGATCTCGATATGATTGGATTTCGAGTGCTGAACTAGATTCTCTGACAGATTTATGGCACTAGTGTTACTACAGAAAACACACATAGTGTCTTGAGAGATTCCATAGTCATGTAGTAGCTTTCTCATCCATAATAGTTGTGTACAACAACTTCTTGCTGCTATATATTCAGCTTCAGCCGTTGAAAGAGAGACTGAATTCTGCTTTTTGCTCATCCATTAAACCAAGTTATTCCCTAGATAAAAGCAACCACCGGAAGTGCTTTTCCTATCATCAATGTACCCGGCCCAGTCAGCATCTGAATATCCAGCCAAGCACTCATTTGAATATTTTGAATACCAGATCCCGTAGTCAGATGTGCCATTGATATAGCGAATAATTCGCTTGATTGCTGTCAAGTGGGACTCTTTAGGTGCTGCTTGGAAACGTGCACACACCCTAACACTAAAAGCAATGTCTAGCCTACTTGCAGTGAGGATAGAAGACGACCAATCATGCTTCGATAAAGTGTTGGATCTATGTCGACACCGGCTGCATCTATGCTCAGTTTTGCCGAGGAACTCATGGGAGTGGAAGTGTGTTTCTTAGAGTCTAGACCAAATCTTTTGACAGGCTTATTTCTCTTGAGAGATAAATATTCCATCTTTTCGTTGTTTCACTTGAAGCCCTAGGAAGTAGTTCAACTCCCCCACCATGCTCATCTCAAATTTCCTTTTCATTTCTTCCGAAAATTCATGAGCTAGTTGATCAATTGTGGATCCAAAAACAATATCATCCGCATACACTTGAGTAACAAGGAGAGATTTCTCATCTCTTTTAACAAACAATGTTCGATCAGCTTGACCTCTCTTGAAACTATGATCCAACAGGTATGTGGTAAGGCGATCATACCAAGCTCTTGGTGCTTGCTTCAGCCCGTACTATGCTTTCTTCAACCTTAACACGTGATCTGGAAACTGAGGGTCTTGAAAGCCCTTTGGTTGCTCAACAAACACTTTTTCATTTAGATTACCATTCAAGAAGGCACTTTTTACATCCATTTGGTATAGCTTGAAATCCATAATACATGCTATGGAGAGAAGAATTTGGATTGACTCTAGTCGTGCTACTGGTGCAAACGATTCATCGAAATCTATGCCTTCAACTTGAGTATATCCTTGAGCCACCAATCTAGACTTGTTCTGGACAACTTCACCATCTTCATCAGTTTTGTTCTTAAAAATTCACTTGGTGCTGATTACATGTGTATCCTTAGGCCTTGGAACCAACTCCCATACATCATTTCTAACAAATTGATGTAGCTCTTGGTGCATAGACTCTATCCAATTCTCGTCTTTGAGAGCTTCCTCTACTTTCTTGGGTTCAAATTGAGCTAGATAACAGTTGTACTTGACATGATTTGCACTATATCTTGGTCCTCTTCTCAACCGTAGTCCTTCATTCACATCACCAATGATATTGCTTGGTGGGTGATTGAGAGTTACTCTTGACGATGGTCTCTTGGAAGTTGAAGGTTCCTTATCAAGTGAGATTAAAGGTTGAACTTCTGGAGGTGTGAGTGGACTGTGTTGATCTAGTCTCTCTTCTTGATATAGGAGGTGTAGACTCCTTTTCGGGTGATTTTTTCTCAGCATCATCACCTAGAGACATATCATCATCGTCCTCATTCTTCATAAGATTCAGTCCCTTGCCATCATCATCAATGTTCTTTTCTGAGATGGTGTCATCTATGACTACATTTATTGACTCCATCACCATCTTAGTGTGCTTGTTGTACACTCTATATGCTCGACTATTTGTGGAGTATCCTAGGAAAATTCCTTCATCACTTTTAGCATCAAATTTTTCAGGATTTTCCCTATCATTTAGAATGTAACACTTACTTCTAAATATTCTGAAATATTTCACCTTCGGTTTCTTTTCTCTCCAAATTTCATATGACGTCTTCTTTGTCCTTGCTCGGAAATAAATTCTGTTCCCAATATGACACGATGTATTCACAGCTTTAGCCCAAAATTTTTGTGGAATGTTCTTGTTGAGCAACTGACCCTTGCTATCTCTTGGATCACCCGGTTCTTTCTTTCAACTACCCAATTCTGTTGTGGAGTCTTTGGAGCTAAAAATTCCTTCTTGATATCGCGTTCATTGCAAAAAGCTTCAAATTTAGTATTTTCAAATTCTTTCCCATGATCGCTTTTGATTTTGACTATGGGAACCCCTTTTTCATTCTATAGCCTCTTGCATAACATTTCCATTTTATCACAAGCTTCCGACTTCTCTATAAAGAATTCCACCCAAGAGTACCTTGAGAAATCATCAACTAACACCATAATATAGCGTTTTCCGCCCATGCTTTCAGTTCTTGTTGGACCCATTAAATCCACATGAAGTAACTCCAAAGGTCTTGAAGTAGCAACTACATTCACTTTAGGATGAGCTGATTTTGTTTGTTTTCCCATTTGACATGGACCACAAACACTTTTCTCAGTTTTTCCAAACTTTGGCAAACCAACCACTGCTTCTAGTTTTGAGACTTTAGCCACTTGCTTGTAATTAGCAAGCCCAAGTTGTTGATGCCATAGCTCCAAGAAATTCACTCGAGCACTTCGACATGCTATGCTTGGTTTGGGAACGATACCATAGCAATTGTCGGTGGTCCTAAGTCCCTTCAACACTTGAACACCCTCATCATTTAGGATTAGACATCCTTTCTTTGAGAATTGGACTAAGAAGTCTTCATCACATATTTGAGTGATGCTCAACAAATTCACTTTCAATCCTTTGATGTACAGCACATCAGTCAACAGGGGCAATCCCGAAATCTCAACGGTTCCATTTCCGAGAACTTGTGAGTGACTACCATCTCCAAATGTCATATAACCATCTTCCTACTCTTTGAGAGTTTTGAATAAGGACTTATCTCCAGTCATATGCCTTGAACACCCACTGTCAATATACCACAAACTTGAATTAAAAACTTTCAATGCGGTATGAACAAAAAGACAAGCATGTGATAGGCATTCTTGACCATCAAAGCAGGAACCATCTTGATTTTCTTCATTCATGGAAGAATATACTTTTTTTTTTCAAACTATCAAGTTCATCACATAATCGTCTATTCCTTTTCTTATATTTTTCAACCAAGGAAATCGACTTACACAAGCTATTATGAACATCATGATTTATATGAACTAATGATTTCAGCACGTGTATAAAAATTCTAGCATGTTTCTTTGACTTAAACAACTCTAAAAGTTCATTACTAGGACAATCTCCAAACATGCTCATAGAATCATTATCACAAACACCTCTAGTCCACTTCATATTGGCCATTGCCATTGCACTTTCCATAGCAAGCCAAGGGGTCTAGGATCATACTCAGGCAATAAAACCACAGCAAGTGTACCCGCTTTGATACCAATTGAATGTTCAAATGGCGTATAAAACACTATGAACGTTTAGACCCCTAATTACAAACTTATCAATTCAAGCTTAATATTAAACAATATAGGTGTGAAAAATGAACACAAGCTAATATCAAAATTGATAAACAATCTAAACCAAATAAAATCACATCCACAGCAGAAATTAAATGGCAAAGATTAAGGGAAGAGAGATGCAAACACAAGGACAACACAACGATGTTTATCGAAGAGGAAACCGAAACTCTCGGCATAAAACCTCTCCACCGCCCTCCAAGCGATCAATAATCCACTAAAGAATGAAGTTGGGATACATGAACAGCAGAAGACCCTCAAAGCCTAATCTACCCAGTGTACCTAAGCCCTCCAAGCTTCTTGCTCCAACAAGGTTGCGCCGAACCTTTGTCTTCTTTAGCTTACCGGATTTTGCTATAGCCCATAGCATCAACCAATAATCATTGGTCCCTTCCTAACTGCTTCTCAAAGCACCAAATAGCTTTCTCACAGATAAGGGTATGGTGAGAAAATGATTTGGGTAAGAATCTCTCAAGGGTGTAACAATGGAGAGGGTGAGAGTAGAGGAATTTGAAGAGTCTCTATGTGAAGATTGTGGATGAATCAATCTTATTTTTCTCTAGGGTTTCTCTCTCGAAACTCTCTACATTTTGTGGGTATAAGGGGTATTTATACTAGGGTGAGATTGGAATGCGAAGAGTCAGGTTTATCAAAATATAGCTAGTTGGCGGCTTGGCCTCACGACTTGACTGAGTCGCGAGCTAACAGAACAGCCAGGTTGGACTTTTTGTCCTGTAGTGCTCTAGTTGGCGTGACTATTTATCTTCTCTGTACGCTTCACTCGTGTGCTGCAGTTGGTGGCTTGCCAGTCGCGAGTCACCTGCGAGTCTCTACATCCTTGCACAAACTTGAGCATTTCTTCACACTGTCTCACTCACTACCCTTACATGATTCCCACATAAATACAGGGTTACTAATTGCTAAATTACAAGCAAATTTGGTACGGAATAAAGTCAACAAGATGGTTGATCAAATTCAACCTTACACATAGTTAGTGCCATCAAATAAAGGAGGTATAATAAGAGACTGTCTTCTATCCATGACCAACAGGGGTCAATGAATCACACAACAAAGATTAACTCCAATCAGAGTGTGCCTACTCTGATACCACTTGATAGGTCAAAAATGTATTGACCCCTTGTGATGAATTAACCAATTAATTAGCCAAGTTAATTAATTAATTCAATTAGCATGCAATAAGCGTGACAGCATAAACAAATCACCAACTAAGTTAATACGCAATAGAAAATAAATAGATACGGTGATTTGTTTATGAATGGGGAAAACCTACACAGCAAAAACTCCACCGGGTGATTTTAAGATCACCACTCCCGAGAATTCACTATTATCACAACAAGTGGTTACAAGTAAAGGAATCCCAATACCTTATACCAACCTACAGTTGAACCCTTACCCCAATACTCAATTGGACTTGTTCTATAGTGACAATCTCTCATTTCAATGCACGGCTTCTAGTGCGTGACTAACTAATTCAATGCACAGATCCCAGTATGCGGCTTACTCACCAACTTGAGAAGGATGTTTGCTGCAAAGTTCTTCAGTTCATCAACACGATGAAGATCACGAAACTCCTTGGTTACAAAACCCTACGGTATACAAACACAGCAGCTTCTTGAAGAGAAAAATGAACTAGGGCATATGTCTTCGATTCACAATATGCTTGTGAAAAACTTTTGCATTGAGGTGCATCAGCTGTGACGACCCTTAAAAAAATCCTTATATATGTTTAGGGTTGTGAGAAAAGAAAGCCCAAACATTTATACACGGATTGGATGAAAATCAGAACTGAAAATCTAATTTTCTTAAACCTCGATAGATATCCTATCTATCGAGTAGCTGTCAAGCATTAAACTTAAACAGCCTTTTAAACCTTGATAGATACTAGTTGTCGAACTTTAAAATCCAACACTTCTTCACTTGATTCTTAGACAGATTTGTATGGCTTTTAACATTTGAACTTGAAACCTTGTTCTTTGAAGCATTAAACACATCATAGATCTACCCAATTACAAGTAAAGTGCGTTTTGTGAAAGGATTAGCCAATTCTATATTGACATATGTTCCTAACCTGATTCACATATGTCCTAACATGTTTGTTTTTTTTTAAAGATATTTTCAATGGTATTTTGATTTTGATATTTAAAAAAAAAAAAAAAATCAAGAGTATTTCAGTCCCTTTGAAGGTTTAAATATTGTTTTGGAGGTTTTGAAGGTACTATGGTCATTCTGAATATTTTTGTGATATTTTTATTTATTTATTTTTTATTTTTAGGTTTATGTTCTTTTGAATTTGAAAATGGCTGAAAATGTTTTACGCCTTAACCAACTTTTTCAAGTGCCCAGACAACTCAAAAATAAGGAAAATATTTTCTAAAAAGGGTTGTATGCCAAAAAAAACGACACTTAAGGATATGACCAAAAAAGAAAAATGTTATTGTTAGCACATAAGTAGAGAGAGGGAGAAAAAAAGAATGAACTAATTATCAACATATTCAAATAAGCAACATTAAAATTGGAAAATGATAAATAATAATAAAATAAAGCTAAGGACACAACAATTTCATAATAATAATAATAATAATGTCAAGAGCAAAAGAAACTAACCTTGCACCTTTCCCTTGCTGATGGAAAAAATAACTCATAATACTAATAGTTTTTTTGAGAATCTGATAACTCATAACCATATTAATTAACTACAGGGCTCTTGGCCGGGGTCTGATTTGGGTCCTATGTAGTAAATCTAACACGTCTTCAAAATTGATCACGTGTGCACATCGTGTCTCCTGTTCAATGAGCTTTGGTCCTTCACCTAATTGTTCAGAAAATGTAGTAAACCTAAACACTATGTAGTTCTAAATGTTTAATTTTAAAAAAAAATATGTTCTAAATATGAGAATGTGTATTTATAAAATGTAAATTGAACCTGAATAACTCAAATAGCACGCATTTTACAAGGCAGAGCAAGAGGAAATGGGATTTGGAGTTTGGACAGCATAAAGTGACAGAAATTGGCTTTGTTATGGTATTTTAAAAGTGCACAAGGGCAGGTGCAGAAGCAGTTGCAAATTATAATCCATATATGTCAACTCCTGCCCTGCTCTTAAAACAGTTACTACTAGTCTGTTAACCATTCACAATTTAAGAGTTGATTAAGAAAAATTCATTTGAGCCTAAAAAATGCTACTGGTTTGGTTTAGTATTTTAGTTAGTCCTCCTCTCTTAAAATTCATTTGAGCCTCCCTAAAATTTAAGAGTTGATTAAAAAAATTCCAACACAAACTTTTTATTTATTAATTTATTTTAAACTTGATCTTCCAAAAAAAACAACTTTTACTAGTTCCTAAATCAACTTTTTCCATATCCTGCATAAAACACGAGTAAATAATCGTACTCCCTTTTTAACATTATGAATGTGATTTGAAAATTGATTAAGAAAAACCCAAAAAAATAAAATAAATAATAATAATAATATCTGGCCTTGTCCATAGCCTCTCCAAAACAAACAACTTCAACAAATTCCTAGATCAGCTTTTCCCTGTCCCAAAATAAAACACTTTTTAAGTCCTGAGCTCCATTTTTTTTTACTTTTGGACTCATTGGAGAAGTATCTATCACGTGCTCTCTCTTTTCACATTTACAAATGTATGAAAAAGCTGAAAAGGGAACTACTTAATTAATAATTTTCCATGAAATATAACAAAAAAATCCTTTGTAAATCAGTAGTACTGACTACTCATCTTTCATGTAAATCAGAACACTTTCTAATACCCAAAAAAAAAAAAAAAAAAAAAACCAGCTTTAAAACTTATATCCCTGGTTTACTAAGAAAATAAATTAGAGAAAAAGAATCCCTTGCCACCCGGAGTTGCTGCCTGTTGGCCATGGTATCTGACTCTCTCACACTCTCTCTATTTTTCGTTTAGATGTAGAATGAACTAAGTGATCGATATTGTGAATAACTGTGTGTATGAGAAACCAAAACATAAAATAAAATAAAATAAAAATAAATAAATAAATACTGGGAAGATGGTGTGATTGATGGCCGCAAATCAATGTATAAAGTTTTGCAGTATAGTGGTACACAGCTCTGCTTGCTCTATTATTGATCTGACAGGACAACAACATTGCACTTGTTTTTGGTGTTTTAGTTAACAACTTAGGCTTGTTTGGTTGTTGGTTAGTTTGAGTAATGTTGTTTAAGTGTGTTAGGTTCTAAGGAATTAGGAACTAATGTATTAGAACTTCATTTTGTAATGTTGGCAAACCTTGATCAAAACGTTTTAGTCTTGTTTAGACTTGCTCAAAGTATATGCTTTTTATGTAAAGTTGGAATTGAGTTGCTATAGGATTTACTGTGTAAATTTTCTTGACTCGATCGATCGAGAATTAGACTCAACCGATCGAAACTCGTGCAAATTGTTTTTCTGTAGAATTTTCCAACTCAGCCCAAGCCCGTTTAACGTGTAGGGTTTTATGTTTTGCCATAAATATAAAAGGGAAAACCCTAGCCACGTTTTTAGGTTGCTCTTTATGCTGTGTGTGTGAATCTTCTGTGGGATTTAGAGGTGGTTGCCTTCACACATACTTAGGGATTCCAAGGTTCAAGATTATGTCAAGAACTTGGTAATCAATTCAATTGCTGCATTAAGAGCATAAAGATACATAAGCGGGTGTGATTGTGCTTGCTGAGAATTCAAGAAAGAAGTAATTCGTAGACTCGGAGCTGTCACGTGATCGTGGTAGTAAGTTTTCTACTCGAGGTAGCAATAGGATGTTAGTGGTCTAAGTTGCTATTGTATAAACTTCAATTCTTTCATAGTGAATTTGTTTTACCTTGAGGATAGCTAGGTTAAATCCTCCTCAAGTTTTTTACTGGTTTGGTTTTCCTAGGTCATCATATCTTTGTGTTCTTTATTTTCCACACTTTACATTGATATGATATGTGTGTTAACCTAGATCTGCATAATTTACCCAAGTTAATCACTTGGCTGAATAACTAGGTTAATCTGGTTATGCTTTAAGGGGTCTAAAAACGTACAAGTGGTATCAGAGTGGGTAGCTCTCTTGTTGTAGATCTTTTGATCTCTGAGATGATCCTTGACCTCGGTTGTCATGGAACACAGACACTTTCTAGTTATTCCTTCTCACTTTGATGGGAATAATTATGCTTATTGAAAAGTAAGGATGAAAGCATTCCTGAAATCCATTGATGAGAAAGTCTGGAACTTCGTTGAATACGGATGGGAGAAACCTACTACTCCTGTGCGTGAGTGGCGAACTTCTCAAAAAGAAGCAGCAGCTTTTAATAGCAAAACTATGAATGCTATCTTTAATGCTGTTTCTATAGAGGAATTTAAGAGAATCTCTAATGTTGAGGTTGCTCATACTGCTTGGAATATCCTCCAGATTGTGCATGAAGGCACAAAGGCAGTTAAGATAAATAAATTGCAACAATTAACTTCTAGATTTGAAAGCATTAGGATGTCTGATGATGAATCTTTTGATAAATTCTATACTAAGCTTAATGATATTGTTAATTCTGCTTATAATCTGGGTGAAATCTATGATCAACCTAAAATTGTTAGGAAGATACTTAGATCTTTGACTGAAAATTTTAGACCCAAAGTGACTGCCATCATTGAAAGCAAGGATGTGGACTCCATCCCTGTTGATGAACTTGTAGGATCTCTTCAGTCCTATGAGTTGGACCTACCTAAGACTAGCAAATCCAAATCAATGGCTCTTAAGTCTGTTGATGATGTTGATATGAGTAGATTTGATGATGAGCTCTCTGCTACAAAGATTGTTTACCTTGCCAAGAACTTTAGAAACTTTCTTAGGAACAATAACAGAAGGGCAAGAGGTAAGAACACTGTTGAACCTAGAAATTTTAGGAGGAATGATCCCACTAAGGTGAACAACACTGAAAAACCTAAAGAAAAAGTAGGTCAACCTTCTAATAATTCTATGGGTCAACAATGTTTTGGGTGTCAAGGGTATGGTCATGTTAAATCTGAATGTCCTTCATACTTGAGGTCTAAGGGTAAGGCTATAGCTGTAATCCTTAGTGATGATGAAGTTTCTGACAATGAGTCTGGTAGTGATGAGGATGGAAACTTCATGGCTTTCATTGCTACTGCTGTAGTTGATGAGAGTGTTTCTGTTGAAGAGAACCCTTCTGGTGGGGAACTCTCTGAGGATGCAGATTTACAAGAAGCTACAATAAATTTTGCAAAGTTGCTGCAAATGATGCTATGAGTGTTGATTTAGGCTTAAAGAAAATTGCATCTCTTGAACTTGAAAATAAAAATTTGCTTGTGAAACTGTTTGATGCTAATGATTTGTTGAATAATGTGAAGATTGAGAATATGCTTTTACTTGATAAAGTTAAGAATTTGGAACTTAAATTATTTGTTGCTAGAGAACAAACTAATAGGTCTGCAAGCTCCAAACTTGATCACATGCTGAGTGTTCAAAAGTCTCCCTTTGAAAAAACTGGTTTAGGTTTTGTAGAAAGCATCTCTGTGCCTAAACCCCATTCCACAAACTTTGTTCCTTCTTCTGAACCCCCTATGAGTGAGGTTGTCAAACCCTCTATGAGTGAGGCTGCTAAATCTGTAGATGTTACACCTCCTAGGAAGATTAGGGTTAATCTTCAAGAGTCTAAACCTAAGGCTCCTAACCTTCTTAAGGGCAAGTTGCATGATAAGCCTGCATGAGTTTGTCATTTTTGTGGAAAGTCTGGGCACATACATCCAAACTGTTTCAAGTTGCAAGCTGCTAAGCGAGCAAACAAGCTAAAAGTACTTCTGCCTCAAGCACAAGATCCTATGGTACTTATTGGTGAATTGCTAAAGGCTCTTAACCTTTATTCCAATCCTGGAGTTAAAAATCATTCTAATGTGAAAAAGAACTCCAAAGCTCAAGGTGCATCTAAAAAGTTTTGGATGCAAAATACTCAGTCTAATTGAGTCTTTCTGACATGGTCTTTGTGCTTCATTGCTCTACTTTTTGTGACCATTTTTCTTTGTTGTTTTTGTTTTCTTTGCTTTTCTAGGATTTGCATTGCATTGCATAACATTCATGCATTTCATTCTAGGTTGTTTTTGTTATTTCTTTTCAAAAAAAAAAAAAAAAAAGGGCATGAAAAGGGAAGAAAAATGTGTTTTTGCATTATTTGTCTTAGATTTGAAATCAAGGTTGGCCAATTTATTTTTACATAACATGTTTATGTACCTTGTTTAGTTTTGATGAGCTTATTTATTGCACTTTATTAGTTTGAGTTTTGTAGTGCATGTTGTGTGGGAAGATGTTTATAGTTTTTGATCACATTGTCTTGATCTTGAAGTCACATGCCTTTGATTGTCGGACTTGAACTTATTGAGAAAGGCATAAATAACCTTCTCTCCATTGTTTATTAGCCAATCATGAACACCTTAGCGTATATTGTAAGATTTTGTGCTCGAGAAAGTGTAGCACATGCACAAAAAGAAAATGTGTAGCCTCGGTTTAAATGCTAAAATTGGTGTATACATTATCCTGGCTATTTTTAATAAGTTTCTAATCAAATAAAATTGGTGTGTATATTATGAGGCAAAATCAAGAAACTTACATGATTGCAAGCTTTTATTCTAGGAGGTGTGAGAGTTATATGATTTAACTCTTTAGGTGATAGTCTCTCTCAAATTTATGTGATGAATTTTGTAAAAATTGTGATTGATTTCTATTTACATATCACCTCACATGTATCTCAAGTTTTTGCTGGTTGCAAAAATTACACAAGTTACTCTTTGCTAAACTTTGTACATGTTATTGTGTGTGATTTTGGTTTGGCCAACCAAGTTTGAAAATTCCTTGAGTTTTATACAAAACATGTTTGGTGCTTGAGAATATAAGGTGAATTGATTGAAAATCTTAATTTTGGGAAAACTGGGTTCAAAACAAGTGTTTTTGAAAAGCATTTCATCTCATGCTCATACATTTTATTCATAAAATTCAATGCTTTGAGGAGTTTTTTTTTGCAAAAAATTGTTATGTTTTTCAAAAAATTGTGTTTTCCAAATTTTCGATCGATCGAACTTGTTTTTAAACCGATCGAAAATGCGATTAAAATTTTGGTTTGAACTCGACCGTTTCGATCACTGCTCGATTGGTTCTGGATCAATCGAAGGCATTTTTGATCGATTGAACCTATTTTTCGATCAATCGAAAATCGCATAGAGAGTTTTTTTTTTTAAACCTTGAGTTTTCACGTGTTCTGTCACTTTCAAACTTTTTCAAAAACTCTTTTCTCTCCCTCTCTCTCTTCGATCGGTCAAGGTTTCAAATCAATTTTTTTATTGTTTTCCTTTGATTCTTTAGCAAGGTTTTTGTCTTCATACACCAGTAAGACCCTTTTACCCTTCTTTTTCCATTTATTTTCATTATACATGCATTTTTTCATGCATTAAGGGATATTTTCGAACCTATGAAAAATTTGGGGTTTTTGGTGTGTTTGATTTTTTCTTTCACAATTGATCAATGGGTTTTTTGTTGTGGGATGATACACAACTGATCTATGTGGTTTAATTTGATCAATTTGATGATTTGGGAAAATTTTGAAATTCTAGGGCTTGAAAATACCATATTTGGGGCTTTTGTTAAATTGAGCTTTAATTGATGAAATTGGCTTGTTTGATTGATTGATTTGGTCATTCTAATATGTTATCTATCTTGTTTAATGATCAATTGGTCAAATTTCTTGAAAATTGTACAAGTGGTTTTTCAAATTTTGGGGTTTTTGATATAAACTCTATGCTCAAGCCAATTTTGTGAATTTAAAGTTCAATTGAACTTATTCTCACTGCATTAGAGCATGCATCATTTGCTTTTACTGTTCATGCATCATATAGAATTGTTATTTCTATATTTTTGTGCTAACTTGCAGTCTGCCCTTGGGTTTTCTTGTTTTCTCTTTCCTTGGTTCTTTTCTGTTTGTCCTATTCCAACCTTAGATCATGGTTAGGAAGACTAGAGCCCATAGGACATCCACCTCCACTTCTTCCCCCACCTTTGATAGTGAGAGGTTTTTTAGTGAGAAAAACCAGGAAGCTTATGAGAAGCTAAACCTATATAGAAACATTTGGGCTGAGAGAAAGGTTCTTTTAGATGAGCTTGATCTTGAGATTAAGCGTAACTTTGAGTGTCGGGGTTGGTTACCTCTGTTGGATGTTGATCATCCTCCTCCGGTTACCTTGATCAGAGAGTTCTATTTGAACCTCTCTGTCCACTCCTATGATTCCAATATTCTTATGAAAAGTTGGATACGGGGTGATGAGTACACCATTACTCCTTCAGTAGCAGCTACTGCTCTTGGGGTGCCATTGGTCCAGCATCCTGTCTGCCCTTATAATGAGTCTCCTCCCCTAGACGACATCATGTCTTACATCACTGGGTCTTCTATCTAGTGGGGTTCTGATCCTCGGATCACTATTGCTGAGCTCATTGAGATTCACTATCTTTTCTTTAGGATTGCTTGTCATTCCTTGTGGCCTATCTCTCATCTACACACCATTCCTTTGGAGCATTGTGCGTTTTTATTTGCCCTTGTTTCTGATGCTTCTATGAGCTTTCCTCATCTTTTTATTTGTTCCTTGATTGAGGTTCATAGGAGTAGTTCTGTTGCTCACGCTTTTTTCTTCCTTATTTTTATTCATCGGATTTTGTTACATCTAGGTTTAGATGAGTTTCCGGTGTCTGAGCCTGTTCACATTATCGCTCCTATAGGTGCCACTTTTCTTAGGCAGAGGGTTGCTCAGATGAAAGCAAGCTCTAAACATCCTAGGGTTGAGCCTTTCTATGTCGCACCTCCTCCTCCCTTTTCTGCAGGTGCTACTTCTACTGAGGTGTCTGTTGATCTTGCTCCTGCTGCTGCTCTTGCTGTTCCTCCACCTTCTACTTTGGATGATTCAGAAATTCGACGTACGTTAGAGACTGTCATGACCGTTCAGGTGGCTCATGGTCAGATTTTGGTGGACATGCTTGATGAGCTTCGTGCTTTGCATACGGATTTGGAGCATTTGAGACGATTGCCTCTGCCACCTCCTTTTGATGATGGATTCTGATTGCCCTTTGACATTTCGTACAAAAAGGGAGAGTACATTTATAGATGAGTTTTTGTTGTTAGGGGGAGATTTTTGTATTTGTGGAGCTTGTGGAGCTTTTAGATTGTATCTAGGTGCTTCATTTTGTATTTACATTTTTGGCTCTTAATGTATTTTGTTTGGGTTGTCCATGATAGGGGGAGATACATTGATTATATATGTTTCTTGTTTCACATTGCGTATTGATTTATATTTATGAGTTATTCATGATATATGTCTTTATTTTGTGTTGTGTGAAATCAAGAAGTTATTTTGTTTTACTTGTATTTTCCATACATGCGTTTATGCTTTTGTTAAGTGTTTCAGGAAATATACAGGTTGATTCAGTCGTGCTGCTGTTTACACTTGCAACTGATAGATAGTAGTTAGGTTGAATTTGTTTTGTTGGGCATTGTTTTTGTAATGGGCTTTTTTTTTGTAAACTTTGAGCATTTTGTTAGTTTGTGTTTTGTCACGGATTGCCAAAGGAGAGTTTGTTAGTTTCTAAGGAATTAGGAACTAATGTATTAGAACTTCATTTTGTAATGTTGGCAAACCATGAGTAAAACGTTTTAGTCTTGTTTAGACTTGCTCAAAGTATATGCTTTTTATGTAAAGTTGGAATCGTGTTGCTGCAGGATTTACTGTGTAAATTTGCTTGGCTCGATCGATCGAGAATTAGACTTGACTGATCGAAGCTCGTGTAGATTGTTTTTTTGCAGAATTTTCCA
This sequence comes from Quercus aquifolioides, assembly GCA_019022515.1. Classification (NCBI taxonomy): domain Eukaryota; kingdom Viridiplantae; phylum Streptophyta; class Magnoliopsida; order Fagales; family Fagaceae; genus Quercus; species Quercus aquifolioides. Next base: position 6,855,877 of record CM032332.1, on the reverse strand, counting down.
ACTTAGCCCAAGCCCATTTGAAGTGTAGAGTTTCATGTTTTGTCTTAAGTATAAAAGGGAAAACCCTAGCCACATTTTGAGGTTGCTTTTTATGCTGTGTGTGTTAATCTTCTGTGAGATCTAGAGGTGGTTGCCTTCACACATACCTATGGTTTCCAAGGTTCAAGATTATGTCAAGAACTTGGTGATCAATTCAGTTGTTGCATTAAGAGCTTAAATATACACAAGCGGGTGTGCTTGTGCTTGCTGAGAATTCAAGAAAGAAGTAGTCCGTAGACTCAAAGCTGTCACGTGGTCGTAGTAGTAAGTTTCCTACTCGAGGTAGCAATAGGATGTTAGTGGTCTAAGTTGCTATTGTATAAACTTCAATTCTTTCATAGTGAATTCGTTTTACCTTGAGGATAACTAGGTTAAATCATCCCTAGGCTTTTTTTACCGGTTTGGTTTTTCTGGGTCATCATATCTTTGTATTCTTTATTTTCCGCACTTTACATTGATATGATATGTGTGTTAACCTGGATCTGTATAATTTACCTAAGTTAATCACTTGGCTAAACAACTAGATTAATCTGGTTATGTTTTAAGGGGTCTAAAAACGTACAAAGTGTTTTTGATATACGTGTGGATAAAAAATTGTGTTGAAATGTATGAAAGGTTGTTTAAAATGTGAAAAAGTTGTTTAGAACTAACCAACCAAATAGGCCCTTAATATTTTCCTATTATTTTAGATGCACGTGTAAAGTGTGCTATTTGTTTTTCTCGGGAGAAAAGTCTATGCACCCAAAAAATTTCACACTTGGTTATAGCGACGGAGGAGGCTTTGACCTTGGGTGGCAACGACCCCTAATTATTTTTTTTTTTAATATTACTATATATGCATACGTACTAATTTTGGTAAATTTGTTCAATAAAATTACATTTTGTGTCTTTTAATTAACTGCTAAGGTAGTAAATTTTTGTTAGTTTGCATCTGGATATATCACTTATATCACTTTTTTTTACTTATTAATAATCCCTTACCACATTAGCAATTTGTAAAACAAAATTGTAATTCTAGCATTTAACTCCTTTTAAAGGCCATAAAAAAATTTATAGATATAAAATTAAAAAAAAAAAATACAAGCCCAACAACAAAAATTACCAATAATAAAACTAAAAACAATTAAGCATAATAAACCAATTTTACAAATAAATAAATAAATAAACAAACAAACAAACAACCCGACCCTTTAAAAATTTTAAACAATATAATTTTGTTCTTACCCAATAGCAGCCACACGTACACATCAAAAACACTAATAAATAATAAAAAATAAAAATAAAAAAACTCTAAGCAGTTAAGTAACATAACCGGAGGCCAAAGCCACCACACGCAACCAAAAGCAAAGCAACCCCCCCCCCCCCCCCCCCCCCCTTTTTTAACTTCAAGTTTTGACTCCATCTCTACTTGGTTAGAACAAGATTTCTCTCCAAATTGGTTTAGAAAGAAATCCTTCAAATTCCTCCTACAACCAGTAAAAGCTAGCCAATTTAATTGTTGTGAATTTTTGTTGTGCTTGTAGCATGCTTTTTGTGTTGTTGACTAAAAGCTTTGTAAATTTTATAATCATATGCTAGTCTTAAGATGACAACTAAAACAGAGCTTTTTTTTTCCCATGTAAATATTTATTAAATTATTTTATCATAAAATATTTAACTCAAAATTTATTTTTCTTGCCTTATGTAAAAATGCAAACTAACTAATTAAGATTAGTTTTGTACATAAAATCAAATATCGTGGTCATGCATGAATTTAATAGAAATGGATAAGGTAACACTCCCTTCTTCGGTTGACACTATGGAATGTTTGGTAGCTGTATGAGTTCTTCAATTTGCCAGTGAATGTGGTTTCTCCTCTAAAATCTTGGAGGGCGATTCTAAAACTATATATAAAGCTCTCTGCTACAAAGATGTCTCCCCTCTCTTCGTTTGGCCAACTGGTAGATGAAGTCAAGACCCTTGTAGAGGCCTTTTGTGCAATCACTTTCTCTCATATGCGTAGACAAGGCAACTCTGTAGTTCACAACCTAGTTAAGCATGCTAGACATGTTAAAAGTTTATCGGTGTGGATGGAGGATATTCCTATATACACACACTTTCTGTAACTTTAGCCAACTTTGGTTGAGTTTGCGTTAATGATATCTGCATCCTTTTTCTCAAGAAAATAATAATAATAATAATAACAGATGTGGATAAATGTTAAAAAAAAAATACTTATTAATATTCCCAGTTTTAAAGAATTAAAATTAGAGCTTTTTATTTATAGGAATGAAGCATATTCAAAAAGTACTTTTTTTCCTTTTTGAATGCATACCAATATACCATACATATTTCATAGGTTTTTTTTTTTTTTTTTTTTTTTTCTTCTTCCTTAGGGACAACACAGTTTGAAAATAATCAAAAAATAAACTTGAATGAAATATTGTGAAATAAAAAAACAAAATAACATTTAAAAGCCAATAAAAATTATATATATATTATGAAATTTGCTAACTGAGTAATTGTTTTAGAGTCCGTTTGGATACAACTTATTTTGTTGAAAACTAAAAACTGAAAACTGAAAACTGAAAAAAAAAATTTTAAATGTGTGAATAGTGTTGTGGGACCCATTTTTAATATATATTTTTATGAATAAAGTGGTTGTGGGTCCCATAAATAATTCGTGAACAGTACGTGAATAGTGCTCAATAGTGCATGAACAGTGTTAGTTGTCCCCTAAAGCTAAAACGCGTGAAAAAAAAAAAAAAAAAAAAATGTCGTGAAACCACTGAAACGCCAGAAAAGCAGAGGCGGGTAGAATTATTTCTACCCAAACGCACACTTAATATATAAATAACTGACTTAAAAATTTATCTATTTTATTGTTTTTTTTTTTTCATAATTGACTAAAAGATTGGCCAAGGACGTGGTAGGGCAATAAATTGAAAAGACCCACTTGGTGACTTCCCGACAAAATAATGTTAAGATAACATTATATAAAACAAGGTAAAAATTGCCTTTTTTTTGGCTGAAGTAAAATTTCCAATTTCTAATGTTTAGACCTCAGCATTTCAGCATCTAAGAGTGTGAGACAGTTATGATAACATGTCAAAATATAAAAATATTAGGAATAGAATAAAAAAATGCTAGGAATTAATGTCTCTCTTTTAGTTGTTTACAACATTGCATCCACTGCGAAAATCTCTAATTGACACGTCTTAAATGTTATCTCACAAGCATTCATCTAAAGTGAAAATTAGAGAGAGAACCAGAAATATGAGGGTACGACGTCTTTTTCTTCCATTCTTTTTCTATATGTGATGCTGGCAATTGCCAAATCATCAAAATTAGCAAAAATGCTAGCTGCATAAGGCAATCCATGAGAGAGGTAAATGTCTTATAAAACGAATCTGTAAGGTTGAATTTTATCAACCATCTTGTTGGCTTTATTCTGTGCCAATTTGCTTGTATTTCAGTATTTAGGAACCCTGTATTTAGGTGGGATTCATGTAAGGGGAGTGTGTGAGAGAGTGTGAAAAAATGTTCCTCATTGTGCAAAGAAGCAGGGACTCGCGACTGGAACTCGGGGGTGGCAAGCCCCCAAAAGAGGGTTACGTGTCAAGCATGCGGGAAGCTGAAGCATTATGCCAGCTGGTGCACTATAGGACAAAATATCCAGACTGGCAATGCAGTTAACTTGTGGCTTGAACTCGCGACTTAGTCAAGTCGCGAGGCCAAGCCGCCAACTTGCCCTGTTTGGGAAAAACTGTCTCTTCGTATTCCAAACACACACCACTATATATAGACCCTTATACCCACGAAATGTAGTGAGCTTCCAAAGAGAATTTTGAGAGAAAAACCCTAGAGAAAAACAAGATTGATTCATCCACAATCTTCATCTAAGAGACTCTTCAAATTCCTCTACTTTCTTCCTCTCCATTGATACATCCTTGAGAGGTTCTTGACCAAATCCTTATCTCACCACACCCACGTCTGTGAGAAGGTCTTTTGGTGCTAAAGGAAGTAGTTTGGAAGGACCCAATGGTTATTGGTTGATGCTATGGGCTATAGCGGAATCCAGTAAGCTAGAGAAGAAAAATGTTTGGCGCAACCTCGTTGGAGCAAGAAGTTTGGAGGGCTTAGGTACCTGAGTAGATTAGGCTTGGAGGGTTTATTACTGTTCATGTATCCCAACTACATTTTCTAGTGGATTATTTACCGCTTGGAGGGCGGCGGAGAAGTTTTACGCTGAGGGCTTCGATTTCCTCTTCGATAACACATCGCGTGTTGTCCTTGTGTTTGCATCTCTCTTCCCTTAATCTTTGCCATTTAATTTCTGTTGTGGATGTGATTTTATTTGGTTTAGATTGGTTATCAATTCTATCATTAGCTTATGTTCATGTTCCGCACATTTATTGTTTGATAATAAGCTTGAATTGGTAATTTGTAATTGGGGGTTAAAATGTTCATAGTTTTTTCAATGCTATTTGAACATTCAATTGGTATCAGAGCAGGTGCACTTGTTGTGGTTTAATTACCTGAGTGCGATCCCAGACCCCTTGGTTATGGATGTTGCTATGGAAAAGGCCATGCTGAATTGTGGTTTAAATGTTTGTGATAATGACTATATGAGTATGTTTGAAAGGCGTCCTAACGATGAACTCTTAGAGTTATTAAAAACAAAGAAACATGCTAGGATGTTTGCTCACATGCTGAAATATTTTAAGAATAAGAACCACATCTTACACAATAGTCTTTGTGAGTCTAACTCTTTGATTAAGAAGTACAAAAGATAAAATAGAATATTGTGTGAAAAAGTTGATAATCTGAAAAAGAAAATTCAATCTAACATGAGCATGGAAAATGTAGATAAATCTATGTTTGATGGTTAAGAATGCTTGTCTCATGCTTGTTTATTTGTACATACCTCCTTGAAGGTATTTAACTCATGCTTATGGTATCTTGATAGCGGTTGATCTCGTCATATGATAGGAGATAAATCACTATTTAAGACTCTCAAAGAGAAAGTTGGTGACTATGTGACATTTGGTGATGGGAGTCATGCTCAAGTTCTCGGAAAAGGGACTGTTGAAATACCGGGATTACCTTTGTTGAAAGATGTATTGTACATCAAAGGATTAAAGGCGAATCTCTTAAGCATCACTCAAACATGTGATGAGGATTTTCTTGTTCAATTCTCAAAGAAGGGGTGCATAATCTTTAACGAAGAGGGGATTCAAGTCTTGGAGGGAAATAGGACTACCGATAATTGCTATGGAGTAGTTCCTTCAGCACCTATTTCATGTAGAAGTGCTCGTGTTGACATGTTGGAACTCTGGCATCACAGATTTGGGCATGCAAATTTCAAACAAGTACCAAAAGTCTCTAAGCTTGAAGCAGTTGAGGGACTTCCAAAGTTCGGAAAGCTGGAGAAGACTATTTGTGGAGCATGCCAAATGGGAAAACAAACAAAGGCAAGTCATCACAAGGTGAATGTGATTGCTACCTCACGATGTTTAGAGCTTCTCCATGTTGATCTAATGGGGCCCACAAGAACTGAAAGTCTAGGAGGAAAGAGGTACATTATGGTCATTGTTGATGATTTCTCAAGATATACTTGGGTTGAATTTCTTAGAGAAAAATCAGAGGCATGTGAAAAATTGGAAACTCTTTGCAAGAGACTACAAAATGAGAAAGGAGTTCCCATTGTCAAGATAAGAAGTGATCATGGCAAGGAGTTTGAGAATGCAAGATTTGAGTTGTTTTGTGAAAAGAATGGAATCAAAAGGAAATTTTCAGCTCCCAAAACTCCTCAGGAAAATGGAGTGGTTGAAAGGAAGAATCAAGTGATTCAAGAAATGGCTAGAGTTATGCTATTAAACAAGCAAATTCCTTAAAAGTTTTGGGGAGAAGCCGTGAACACCTCATGCCATATTAGTAATAGAATATTCTTCCGGGTGGGAACAAAGAAGATCGCTTATGAGATTTGGAATGGAAAGAAGCCTAAAGTAAAGTACTGTCAAGTGTTTGGAAGCAAGTGTTACATTCTAAACGATCGGGAGAACCTTGGAAAATTTGATGCTAAAAGTGATGAAGGTATTTTCCTTGGGTATTCTACCACTAGCCAAGCATATAGGGTCTTCAACAAAAGAAATAAGATAGTAATGGAGTCCATTAATGTAAAAATTGATGATGCCATAACAAAGGTAGAAATCGTTGAAGATGGGGAAGGACTGCACACCAAAGAACCCACTGTTGAGGCCAAAGCTCTTGATATAGAAGCTGAAGGAACTACACCAGAAAAGGAATCAACTCCCTTGAACACAAGAATGGAAACAAGATCAATGTCTAGAACATCAAGTCCTCTTACTCCTCCAGAAGTTCATCCCCCAATCTCCCGGAATGATGAAGTCTCCACATCAAAGAAGCCATCATTAGGAGTGATTAAGAACCATCCTGAGAGCAACATTATACTGCACACCAAAGAACCCACTGTTGAGGCCAAAACTCTTGATATAGAAGCTGAAGGAACTACACCAGAAAAGGAATCAACTCCCTTGAACATAAAAATGGAAACAAGATCAATGTTTAGAACATCAAGTCCTCTTACTCCTCCAGAAGTTCATCCCCCAATCTCCCGGAATGATGAAGTCTCCACATTAAAGAAGCCATCATCAAGAGTGATTAAGAACCATCCTGAGAGCAACATTATTGGATCTTTAGATGAAGGTCTTCGTCTTCGAAAAGGAAACATACTTCTGGCTAATCATGTAACATATCACTACTACCTTGCCCAATTTGAGCCAAAAAGGGTAGAAGAAGCTCTCCAGGATGAAAACTAGGTAGAGTCAATGCATGAAGAGCTGAATCAGTTTGTGAGAAATGATGTATGGGAACTTGCTCCAAGGCCTGAAAATGTTCATGTCATCGGCACTAAATGGATATTCAAAAACAAGACAGGTGAAGATGGAGAGATAATCAGGAATAAATCTCGATTAGTGGCTCAAGGATACACTCAAGTAGAAGGAGTTGATTTTGATGAGTCCTTCGCTCCTGTGGCAAGACTTGAGTCTATTCAAATTCTTATGTCCATCGCATGCACCATGAACTTTAAACTCTACCAAATAGATGTAAAATGTGCATTTCTAAATGGATATCTAAATGAAGAAGTGTTTGTTGAACAACCGAAAGGTTTTGAGGATCCTCACTTTCCTGATCATGTGTTGAGATTGAAGAAAGCCCTTTATGGCTTAAAACAAGCCCCTAGAGCTTGGTATGATCGGCTTACCCATTACCTTCTGGAAAGAGGATTCAAAAGAGGTTATGCTGATTGAACTCTGTTTGTTAAGAATGATGAAGATTACCTTCTGGTGGCTCAAGTATACATTGTTGACATAGTATTTGGTGCTACCATCGATGATCGGGCTATAGAATTTTCTGAGGAGATGAAAGAAAGAATTTGAGATGAGTATGGTGGGGGAGCTTACTTTTTTCTTAGGCCTTCGAGTCAAACAAAAGAAGGAAGGCATATTTGTGTCATAAGAAAAGTATGCTAGAAACATTGTCAAGAAGTTTGGATTAGACTCCAAAAAGCATGCCTCCACGCCCATGAGTTCGTCCACAAAGCTGAATGCTGATTCTTCCGGAGTGGAAGTGAGTCCAACCTTGTATAGGAGTATTATTGGGATTTACTCTATCTTACAGCAAGTAGACCAGATATTGCATTCAACGTTGGTGTTTGTGCTAGATATCAAGCTGCTCCAAAGCAATCTCACCTGACAGTGGTAAAGAGAATTATACGTTATATCAACGGTACTCCAGACTATGGGTTATGGAATTCCAAAGATTCAAATGCGTGCCTTGCCGGATATTCAGATGCTGACTGGGCATGTAGTGTGGATGATCGAAAGAGTACCTCAGGAGGTTATTTCTACCTTGGTAACAATCTTGTCTCTTGGATGAGCAAGAAACAAAACTTTGTTTCTCTCTCTATAGTTGAAGCTGAGTACATAGTTGCTGGAAGTTGCTGCACACAACTCCTTTGGATGAAGAAGCTACTTCATGATTACGGGATTCCTCAAGATACAATGTGTGTTTTCTGTGATAACACCAGTGCCATAAATCTCTCTAAGAATCTAGTTTAGCATTCAAAGTCAAAACAAATAGAGATACGCTACCATTTCATTCGAGATTTGGTGGAAAAAAAGTTGTATGTCTTGAATTCATACACACAGACAATCAAAAGGCAGACATCTTCACCAAGCCTCTCGATGGTCCACGGTTTGAACCTCTTTGTAAGACCATTGGTGTTGGTAAAATCCCTTGAATCTCATGTGTTTTGTGTGTTTTACCTCATAATATTGAATTATCTTGGTTGTAGAGCACACACTTCTTTGTTGTTTTTCTTTTGCATAGTATGTTTTTGTTTTTGCCTTAAAATGTTTTTACATTTTTTTTATCAACCTTTTACTGCTTTTGAGTCAAAAATCTAAAAACATATAAAATGTAGAAAATCCAAAAAGTTTGATCAACTTTGTTGTGTTTTGTCTCAAAAACATGTTTTGCCTTGTACCTTTGTACTAATGGCTTTGTGCATCTACGAGTTTAGCTTGTCTCATATGCACTCTTATCATTGTGGGAGAAATCTTGACTTCTATGTGACTGTTGTAAATAGATCTTCAATCTTGTCATGAATGATTAGTGAATGATTTTGTTGATCTTGAGACATGCATAGACCTGTGCCTATATATCTTCCCACTTTTTATTTTGTTGTTTTTGCTTAAAAAGCTCACCAAATGTAAATCTTCAAATGAAAAGAGATATTGAGCTGCAAAAGTCTGTCTCACATACTAGTATTTGACTAGGAAAAAGAGAAAGCGACGAACATAAAATGTATGATGCCCAAAAAGCCAAAGGCTAACTCATCAAATTGAAATATTACAAATTTCAGGCATCGATCTCAAAATGAGATGTATTGATTCAAAATGATCAAATGATATGTTGTATATGGAGCCAAATGAAAAGCTTCAAAGAAATGTGTTTTCATTTGTGTGATTGTACTTGTTTAAATGTGTTTTCACATGCTTAATCTTTGTTGATCAAATACAAAAAGATTTTTGAGTGTTTTAGTTGTTTTTGGAAAGTATTTTGTTTTTACAAAAATGTCAAAAAATTCAAAAACAGTGTTGTCTTGTTTTGGCGACTCAGTCTCGGGTTGTCCCAGTTGCATGCCCTAGTCGCGAGCTCACTCCGAGATTTTTCGAGGCTCACTGGTGAGTGAAGGTTTCAGTTGCGAAAAATACTTAGACAATTTTTCAAAATTTGAATTTTTTGTTTCTCGCAGCTCATTGTGGCGACTTGTTCGCGGGTGGAAGGTCCAGTCGCGAGAGGTACACAGAGATTTTCGCGGCTCACCTCGTGACTCTCTCGCGAGTAAACCTTCCAATCGCGAAAAACACTTAGAAAATTTTTCGTAAATCTTAGTTTCAAAGTGTTTCGCAGCTTACCCTGGCAACTGACTGGCGACTTGTTTCAGTCGTAAAAAATGCGTGTTTTGTGTTTTTCAGATCTGTGTTTAAAACTTTTCAGTTTTCCCTTGATCTATTGTGACTATTCATTGTCTTCCCCATTTGAAATGTTCTAACGCTCATTGATTGTCTCACATACATCACCATTGTTGTCCATCATTCCTGTTTCAATTTTCAAGACAAGGTATGTTTTTGTTTCACATTTACTGCATTACCTCCTGGAATATGTGTTTTTGCTGATATTTGTGTATCTCTTGTTTGATCGTGTATCTGTTCCCATGATATAAATGCTATGCATTTGTTGGTGTTTTTTTTGTACTGATCTACTCTATTTTGAGTACATATTGTGGTGTTTATGACACACACACACAATCATTTTCATGTTTGGGACCTAAAATTCAGTATTTTAGGGTTTCCTTCATTATTCATGTTTTGGATCTAACCCAATGTTGATAATGTTTGGTGTCTTGTGTGGGGTTTCTTGGTCTCTTGATAAAACATGATGCAGGGTGAAAATGTCTCCATTCAAGAGAGCCGCTGTGAAAGGGGGCAATAGCAAAGGGAAAGAACCTGTCATTGATGTTGATGAGCTCTCCCCTAAAGCAAAGAGAACTCGTTCATCATCAGGAGTATTTGATCCTAACAAGTTCAGATCTTATGCTGCTTTCCAGACTCATGAGAATTTCTTCAGAGATGCTACACCGTTGGTTGAAAGGGTCGTTGATCAACCTTCTCTTCTTGACATTGACATTCCTAAATGGTTTGCTCACAAAGATTGAAATTATCTTCTCTCCGACCTTGACGAAGCATATGAGGACTTGGTAAAAGAGTTTTATGCCAATGCAATTGTGGAAGGCGAAGAACTTAAATGTTGGGTTAGAAGAAAGAGTTTCTCAGTCTCTCCCGCATATCTGGCTGAGATTCTTCACATCAATCGACCGATATTTAAAAAATCACCGGTTTATGATGATTTATGTCCAGATGAGGACCTACTCCGGGATGCTCTTGGAAAGGACTTGGAATTCTCATCTAATGGGAACTCAATCAGTGTTTCTTCTCTTCCTTCGAAATTGAGGGTGCTTACAATCATTATGTTTCACAACTTGTACCCATTATCTAGCACCGGGTACATGAACCTTGGACATGCCCTATTTCTTCACGATCTGATCTCTGATGTAGAGATTGACATTTTTGCACACATCTTTCATGTCTTGCGCAAAACAGTTCTTCGAATTAAATCAAGGATATGTAGTCCTTTTTGCTGCCTCATTTCTAGGATACTGAAGCTCAAAGGAATTCATCCTTCAACAGATGAGTCTCCCAGTCCAAAACTGGCTCCAATCAACATGCGTACGTACAATGCTAGCATTGGTCATAGTCGTAAGGGAATCAAAACAGAAACTTCAGCATCTCACAGTGGCTCGCACTCTAGCTCATCCACATTTGACGAGAAGCTAGACAATATTGCAAAATCTGTCCACGAGTTGAGCTCCAAGATGTCCGGACTTACATCCATCTTGCACCATCTCAACATTCGATAGGATATGAAGTTCACCTCTATCCAAGCTCAATTGGATCAAATTCAAAGAAAGCTAGAAGATGATGAGGACTAGCTATTCCATGACAAAAAGGGGGAGATGATGTTGGCAGGGGGAGTAGAATGATAGAGGGAGAAACAACTGGATCAAAGGGGGAGTTTTTCAGCAAGAAGGATTTTGTTTAGTTTTCTGTTACACTTTAGCACTGTTTTTATTTGATGTGTTTCAGTATTATTTACAGTTTGTACCTGGTACCTTTGTAGGTTTTTAAGGTTCTTAGTTTATACCTGTTGCTTTTGTAAGCTTTTAAGGTTTTTGTTCTCATGCTTTGTAGCTAGTACTTGATGTTAAATGCCATGCTTTTTCTTTAAGTACATCACTCTTGTGCCCTTGTAGGATCTTATTCCTAGATGCATATATGTTTTATGCATTGGTTGAGTGTTGAACATGCAAATGATACTCTGTAATTGAGTTTATTTGCTTGCATGTCCGAATGTTCATTCCTTGAGAGAATGAGCATTGTGATCACTATTGTATAGTGATTGGATGTTTGGTCAAGCCATGATCTATTGCTTTATTCCATTTTGCTTGATCGCATTATGCTTGCTCCATTTGCATTACAAGTTTTCTGCATACAATGTTCAGATTGTGTTGTTGTTTTTTAGGAGATACTTGTTCTTATGGTTCAAGAGCTTCACAGATTCTAGAGTTAGGTGTGAGTGAGTTTTCCAACTGTTCCCAACTCACGCGTTAAATCTAGAGTTTGTTGTAGGGTTTTGTCACGGAATAGCCAAAGGGGGAGATTGTAAGGTTGAATTTTATCAACCATCTTGTTGACTTTATTCCGTGCCAATTTGCCTGTATTTCAGCATTAAGAAACCCTGTATTTAGGTGGGATTCATGTAAGGGGAGTGTGTGAGAGGGTGTGAAGAAATGTTCCTCATTGTGTAAAGAAGCAGGAACTCGCGACTGGAACTCACGGGTGGCTCGCGGGTGGCAAGCCGCCAGAAGAGGGTCACGTGTCAAGCATGCGGGAAGTTGAAGCGTTATGCCAGCTGGTGCACTATAGGACAAAATATCCAGACTGGCAATGCAGTTAACTCGTGGCTTGAACTAAGTCGCGAGGCCAAGCCGCCAACTTGCCCTGTTTGGGAAAAACTGTCTCTTCGTATTCCAAATACACACCACTATATATAGACCCTTATACCCACGAAATGTAGTGAGCTTCCAGAGAGAATTTTGAGAGAAAAGCCCTAGAGAAAAACAAGATTGATTCATCCACAATCTTCATCTAAGAGACTCTTCAAATTCCTCTGCTCTCTTTCTCTCCATTGATACATCCTTGAGAGGTTCTTGAACAAATCATTTTCTCACCACACCCACGTCTGTGAGAAGGCCTTTTGGTGCTAAGGGAAGCAGTTTAGAAGGGACCAATGGTTATTGATTGATGCTATGGGCTATAGCGGAATCCGGTAAGCTAGAGAAGAAAAAGGTTCGGTGCAACTTCGTTGGAGCAAGAAGCTTGGAGGGCTTAGGTACCTAGGTAGATTAGGCTTTGAGGGTCTATTGCTGTTCATGTATCCAAACTACATTTTCTACTAGATTATTTACCGCTTGGAGGGCGGCGGAGAGGTTTTATGCCGAAGGCTTCGGTTTCCTCTTCGATAACACATTGCATGTTGTCCTTAGGTTTGCATCTTTCTTCCCTTAATCTTTGCCATTTAATTTCTGCTGTGGATGTGATTTTATTTGATTTAGATTGGTTATCAATTCTATCATTAGCTTATGTTCATGTTCTGCACATTTATTATTTGATAATAAGCTTGAATTGGTAATTTGTAATTGGGGGTCAAAACGTTCATAGTGTTTTCAATGCTATTTGAACATTCAAAATCACAATGGATTTAGTTAGTGTCATAAAATTATCACACGGTAGTTCTATGTTTAAAAGATATACCATATATATAGAGAGGAAAATTATTGTATACTTCAGGATATACTCTCTTCCATTCATAGAGGGGTGGGTCTCACCCATCATGGGGCCCACCCTAGACCCATCCCTATGTGAAAAAGGGAGGGAGCATACTCTTGGAGTATGCAATAACAACCCATATATAAGGGTAGTATGTGTAATTTAAAAAAAAAAAATAAAAAAAAAAATTTACCCAATATATCAGGGTGCCCATGTATTGCATTAGTAACTAGTAAGTTAAATAAATGAATAATCAAGCATGATTGGATCCCGTCATATGAAAAAAGATTAGATAACCAAATCCCATACCGCATCACCCGGACTACAAAAGATGTAAATATAAGGTTCTACACACATTAACCCTTATTGAAGTTAATACGGTGCATCGAACAGATTATTATTTCACACGATGTCCTTTTCCTAATTATACCATTATTATTCAGAATCCAAACAAGTAGAAACTCCACTGGAAAAACAAATCTCAAAACAGCAAAGACATCAACACTACGCACCAACACACTTTGGGTGATTGCAGCACCAGACTCGTTGTAAAATAGATGCTGTCTTGGGTTCAACAACTGCACCATCTTCTTACCATTTTTCAGATTTCTTAATTGATTTTGAAGCACTACGCTGCTTGTAAAGCTGTCCCAATTCTTTTAGTAATTTTTCAACAACAGCATCATCCAATTCCAGTTCCCTTTCATTTTCAGATATTTCAATTGATTTTGAACCACTACGCTGCTTGTAAAGCGGCACCAATTCTGTTGGTGAGTTTTCAATTGATTCTAAAGCACGAATTGATTCTGAAGCACGACGCTGCATTGATTTTTCAGCATCACCCCACGTTGATTTTTCAGCATCACCCCGCATTGATTTTTCAGCACCACCCTGCATGAAAACCTGTCCCAATTCTGTTTGTAAGTTCAATTCGGGATATCTTACAGCATATATTTAGGCATTAAAAAAAAAGGGTATATTTATACAAGTATACAACATCTCATTCCTCCACACACAAATTTGCTGGTTTTTTTTTTTTTTTGAGAAATGTTATGGACACAAGAAAAATTCACAATATTTCTAAATTAAAATTTTTAAAAAATTAATTGAAGATTATTGTGGGCCCATGTATAAGTTGGCATGTTAATTTGAGAATGTTATGAAATTGTAATGATACTTTGTTTGTGTTCTTGGTATTACTATATTTTTTTATTTTAAAAGAAAACTCCATTACCCTAAAATTGAGAAGTATAGCTAAATAATAATTCGGGGGGTGGAGAAATTATAGGTCCTCTGGTGGACCTCGTCACTTGTCTACCATTCCACTAAAAAACTTCCACTTGTTTAAAATTGCTGAGTCAATAATTAATTTCTGTTTAAAAGAATTTTCTAACTAACAATTTTAAACAAGTGACAGTTTTTTAGTAGAATGGTAGACCACATCATTTGTCCACCATGTGAATCTTATAATTTCTATGAGAGGGGGGGGGGGGGTGGAGCTTTGATGGTGGTCATGCACATGGCATAATAAAATATGATTGATTTTCGGAGGGAAAAAGTCTTGTAGAATCTTTGATGAAGACCAAAAACAATAAATGGCACTTTGAAGTAAAGAGTTCCAAGACTAGTTCATCTAATTTTCTTATTTAATGTCCAATATTATTAATTTATGGGTCCAATTAACAAGTACACTAAAGACACTATTCAAAGACTAATAAATGCTAAATTATGAACTCTAATGCAAACTTTTCAAAAAAGAGGTTATGCTAACGAGTGTCCTTAGGATATTGGTTAACAATCCATTTTAGGAAAGGATATTGGTTAACAATCTATTTTAGGAAAGTTTTGACACCACTTTTATGGGAAACGAAAAAGTTGTCAAAATATTAATTTTTTTTTTCCTTTCCCATAAAAATTTTCTTTAAATGGATTATTAACCAATTCCTTTAGGGAATTTGTTAGCATTTCCCTTCAAAAAAATAAAAATACACATGTTGATGATTCATCATTGGCTTACACATACAAATTATTATTATTTATGTAAGGTTGAATTTAATCAACCATCTTATTGACTTTATTCCGTGCCAAATTTGCTTGTAATTCAGCATTTAGAAACCCTGTATTTAGGTGGAAATTATGTAAGGGTAGTGTGTGAGAGAGTGTGAAGAAAAACTCAAGTTTGTGCACTCAGCAAGTGGCTCGCGACTGGATCTCACGGCTTGCTCGCGGCTTGCAAGTCGCCAAAAGTGACACACGTGTGGAGCATGCAGAGAAGCTGAACAATCACGCCAGCTGGAGCACTACAGGATAAAAAGTCCAGATGGCCATTCAATTAGCTCACGGCTTGAACTCGCAACTCAGTCAAGTTGCGAGGCTAAGTCGCCAGTCCACTCTGTTTTGGAAAAACTAACTCTTCGCATTTCATTCTCACTCCAGTATAAATACCCCTTATTCCCACGAAATGTAGAGAGCTTCTAGAGAGAATTTTTTAGAGAAAAGCCCTAGAGAAAAACAAGATTGACTCATCCACAATCTTCATCTTTGTTTCTCCAAATTCCTCTACTCTCACCCTCTCCATTGTTACATCCTTGAGAGGTACACTTAGCCAAATCCTTTTCTCACCATACCCATATATGTGAGAAGGCTATTTGGTGCTTGGGAAGTAGTTAGGAGGGGACCAATTGATATTGGTTGATGCTATTGGCTATAGCAAAATCCGGTAAGCTAAAGAAGACAAAGGTTCGGCGCAACCTCGTTGGAGCAAGAAGCTTGGAGGGCTTAAGTACACTGGGTAGATTAGGCTTGGAGGGTCTTCTGCTATTCATGTATCCCAACTTCATTCTTTAGTGAAATATTGAACGCTTGGAGGGCGGTGGAGAGGTTTTTCATCGAGGACTTCGGTTTCCTCTTCGATAACACATCGTTGTGTTGTCCTTGTGTTTGCATCTCTCTTCCCTTAATCTTTACCATTTAATTTCTATTGTGAATGTGATTTTATTTGGTTTAGATTGTTTATCAATGTTATAAGCTTATGTTCATTTTCCGCACGTACATTGTTTTATATTAAGCTTGAATTGGTAATTTGTAAATTGGGAGTCTAAACATTCAAAGGTGTTTTATACACATTTTGAACATTCAATTGGTATTATTGCAGGTGCACTTGCTGTGGTTTAATTACTTTAGTGCGATCCTTGATCCCGTTTGAGATGGACCAGTCTCAATCTTTAAATGTTCCACCATATTTTGATGGTAGCAACTATGCATTTTGGAAAGTCCGGATGAGGGCATTCTTGTGTTCAATTGATGATATTGTTTGGGATGCCGTAGAAGTAGGATGGACTAGGCCGAAGGCCGCTAAATCCACTTGGGATAAGGTAGCCCTTGCGGCAGCTAACGCTAACAGTAAAGCTTTGAAGGCACGAAGAAGGTGAAGGATACTAAGTTGCAAATGCTAACCACTCGATTTGAAGAGCTTAAAATGAGTAAAGACGAGTCATTCGACTCATTTTATAGCAAGTCGAATGAGGTAGTTGTTGGCAAGTTCAATTTGGGTGAGAAGACTTAGGACTCAAAGATGGTGAGGAAAATCCTTCGGTCATTGCCGGAGAGTTTCCGTGCAAAGGTTACAGCAATTGAAGAGAGCAAGGACCTTGATGATATCAAAATTCAAGAACTAATTGGCTCACTTCAAACATATGAGCTGTCATTGCCATCACAAAAGAAGAACAAATCCCTTGCTCTTAAGACAATTAATGAAAGGGTAGAAGCTCACGACTCATCGAATGAGGATATTGTCGATAAAGATGTGGCATATCTTGTGAAGAATTTCCGAAAGTTCTTGAAGTTCAAGAAGAATGAAAAATTTGCTGAGAAAGGAAAATTCTCAAGTTTCGGAAAAGGAGAAAAAGGATTTCAAGAGGAAAGATGGGAAGGACTCTCAATTTTCTCAAGGAATCACCTGCTTTGAATGCAATGGACATAGACATTTCAAGAAAGAGTGTCCCAATTATTTGAAATTGAAGGGCAAGGTGTATGCCACTACTCTTAGTGATTTTGATTCCTCTAATTCGGGCTCAGATGAAAGTTGTGATGGAAAGGGAAACTTCTCTGCATTCATGACCATTGCTCATATGGAATCTTTAGATGATTTGAGTACTCTAGTGGAAGAGCTTGGTAAGCACACTGAATTGGAGTCAATTGGGATAGTTGAGGAATCTGAATATGAGGAAGATGAAGAAGAAGTGGGACTGCAAGAGACCTATAATTCCCTCCTTGAGAAGACCAGTGAATATACAGAAGTGGCTAACGCAACCATTAAAAAGATGAAGAGGGCAGAGGAAGATTATAGAAGTCTTCTAGTGCGATACAAAGAGACCAAATGTGAAATGGAGACGCCAAATGGAGAGTTGACTGAAGCCTACTCAAATATAAAACTTCTTGAGCATGAGGTGGTTCAAGCCAATGCTAAAGTAGATCGAGTCTCCTCCAAGAAGCTTGATGAATTACTTGCTCATCAAAAGCCTTTCTCCGACAAAAGCGGATTGGAATACACTGGTGAAAGCAGTTCAGCTAACAATATATCCAAGGAAATGAAGTTTGCGAAAGCTAAAGAACCGATGGTAGATACCACAAATGTTGAGAAAGTGAAGCCGGAGAAGAAGAAGAATGTGACTGACCAAAGGTTTATGACTAAGCCTCCTAAACAATCAGTGGTCAAACCTAAAGGTAATGGGAAATCACTCCCAAAGTCACAAAGAGGTCCATGTAATCAACACTTCTTCTGTCACTGTGGAATTCAAGGTCACACCAGACCCAATTGTCGTAAGCTGAATGCATTAAAGAATTTAGGTGCTCAAAGGTCGAAAGGTCCAAGATATGACAAAGGGAATTGGAATGCTGAACAATCAAAAGGTCAAGAAGGTGATCTCGAAATAAGGGATGTGATGAGGATGATTGATGCATTCACCACCTGTTTGGCAAGCTTCAACAAAAGGTTTGGAAACTAAAACACTCGTACCCAAATCCTATAGGGATATCACCCCAAACACACGTGACCTGTAGGTGAAGAGGGGTACTCATGCATAAGCATTACAACATGTCCATGCACTAATACTTTCTATGCCTTGTGACTTTGCTTGGTCGTGTACTTTTTGTTGAGATGTTAGTTTGTTTTGAAAAGTTGTGTTTGTTTTGTTTGCATTTGTTTTTAAATGTTTTTACATTGTTGCTTTTGATCAATCTTTTCTTGCTTTTATGTCAAAAATCCAAAAACACATAAAAAGTAGAAAATCCAAAAAGATTGATTGACATTATTGTGTTTTGTCACAAGCATGTTTTGCCTTGTACCTGTGTGCTAATGGCTTTATGCATTTACGAGCATAGCTTGTTCTCAATGCACTCATATCATTATGGGAAAAATCTTGAAATCTATGTGACTGTTGTAAATCGATCTTCAAACTTGTCATGAATGATTAGTCAATGGTTTTGTTGATTTTGAGACATGCATAGACTTGTGCCTATATATCTTCCCACTCTTTATTTTATCGTTTTTGCTTAAAGAGCTCAACAAATGTAAATCTCCAAATGAAAAGAGATAATGAGTTGCAAAAGCCTGTCGCACATACTAGTATTTGACTAGGAAAAAGGGAAAGCGACCTAAAATAAAATGTATGATGCCCAAAAAGCAAAAGGCTACCTCATCAAATTGAAATATCAAAAATTTTAGGCATCGATCTCACAATGAGATGTAATGATTCAAAAAGATCAAATGATACGATGTATATAAAGCCAAATGAAAAGCTTCAAAGTTATGTTATCAAGTTTATGTGGGAGGTCATATATGCATATTTCTATAATTGAGATGGGTCACTCTATCTAGTGCTAGTTGTGTATGTCTTGATTGAATTGATCATTGAAGCTTCACATTAGACTAAGGACTATCTCATTTTTTATATCCACACACATCACACATGTCTATGTTCAATGAATGCCTTATTCATTTGTGTGATTGTACTTAATTAAATGTGTTTCACATGCTCAATTTTTGTTGATCAAACACAAAAAGATTTTTGAGTGTTTTAGTTGTTTTTGGAAAGTATTTTGTTTTTACAAAAATTGTCAAAATTTTCAAAAATAGTGTTGCCCTGTTTTGGCGACTTTGTCGTGGGTATGTCTAGTCGCATGTTCCAGTTGCAAGCATTGCTCAAAAGGTCTTCGCAACTCACTAGTGAGTCAAAGTCCCAGTCATGAAAAATACTTAGAAAAATTTTCAAAATCTGGGTTTTAAGGTTTCTCGCGACTTGATGTGGCGACTTGTTCGCGAGTAGAGGTTCAGTCGTGAGAGTCATATCGAAAGTTTCGCAGCTCAACTCATGACTCTCTCGTGGATGGAACTTCCAGTCGCAAAAAACACTTAGAAAAATTTTTCAAAATTTTTGTTTTAAGTGTTCTGGCGACTGGCCCTGGCGACTTGCATGCGACTTGACTTAGTCGCGAAAATTGCGTGTTTTGTGCAAATTGGTCAGTTTTTAAAACCTTTTGAGTTTTCCCTCGAACATTTTTGACTGTTCATTGTCTTCCCCATTTATCCCTCTCTCAAACCCACTATGTTTCTCATAAAAACCACCATTGTTGTTCATTATTTCAACTTCAATCTTCAAGAAAAAGGTATGGGCTTTCTTATTTTCTCTATACATTTCATATTATAGCCTTGTTTTACTTGGATTTGTGAGTTGCTATTAAGATTTGAGATATATAGTGTTCGAACATGGGTTTGCTCATTTTGTTGAGGTTGGGTGTTTGGGTTTTGTTGTTTTTGTTTTTAGGATGCTAGATTTTGGTGTCATCATGACTGTTTTTCATCCTTGTGTATGTTTACAGATCTGCCTTGTGATTGAACATACCATACCCATTGAGATATGTCTTATAGACATATGCTTATTTTTAGGGATTTTTGTAATAGACACTGTTTGAGAGTATGGTTGGTTCACAATGTTTGTCTATTGCATGTTTGGAGTATGTGTTTGATTGTGTTCACTAGGATGTTGATATTAGGTTTCTATGTTTAATGTAATAATGTGGTATGCCTGAAAATTGTTGATAATTTGTTCTGTGCTCTTCTGATTTGGGTTATCTCATTCCATGTTTGACTCTGAACTGAGTATGGACTGAATATTGATATTGTCAGACTGTGTGCCTTACCGATCCATCCAACGACCAATTGGTGAAGGATGAGGGGGCATAAATCTTTTATAGCATTCGATTGCAGACCAAGCCCATTGGTATTGGAGCAAATTGTGAAATCCCTCACAATCTCTCCCTCACAATGCGGCTCCAACGACTCGAACCTATGACCGGGCTCTGATACCACTTGTCGGACCTTGTGCCTTACCGATCCATCCAACGACCAATTGGTGAAAGATGAGGGGGCACAAATCTTTTATAGCATTCGATCACAGACCAAGCCCATTGATATTGGAGCGAATTGTGAAATCCCTCACAGATATAATTCTCTTTTCTTTTCAGTACTACTAACCTATTACTGATTTTTGAGTTTCCATCTATCGTGCTCTGTTTCTTTTTGTGGGCTTTGGTGTTGTGATTCTGCAGATGAATCCCACAAAGAAGAAGACTATTGCCAAGAAGAGTGACAAAAGGCTGAAGATGGACAATGCCAAGTTTAGGTCTCTTCAACACTTTGAGAGATACATTCGGTTTTACATAAAGGCAACCATCATTCAAGAAAGATTTGTAGACTTGGTGGATTTGAAGGACACTTTCATTCCAAGTTGTTTTCAGGGTAGAGGTTGGGATAAGTTGTTGAGTGACTTGCCTGGAGTGTGTGAGCCTCTAATCAGGGAGTTTTATGCTAATGCTGTGTTAAGAGAGCATGAGATCAACTGTTGGATAAGGGGACATGAATTCACCATAGATGTATATGACATAGATGAGACGCTGGGGTTTGGAGATTTGGATGACCATGACTTCACTCATTACAAGGACAGGATGCTATCCATTAAAATTGTCCAATCTCGTATTGGTGGAGTTAGAGAAGGGAAATGCCTTAACACTACTACCTTCCCAGCTGACATGAGGTGTCTTACAACCATCATGATGTTTAATTTGTACCCAGTAAGGAAGCTGACCACCATCAACAATGCTAGAGGTATCTTCCTCATGGAGCTCAAGGAGAACACCTACATGGACATCAGTGCACATATCTTCTACGCCATTGTTGATGAGACTCGAACAACCTCCAGGGCTAAGCTGATTTATCCCAGCCTTTTTATGAGGCTATTTAGATTGAAAGGTGTGGAAATCTCTCAAGATATCAGCCTCATGCCTACTCCCTCAACCATCAACGCTCTAACCATTACAAGAATAAGAGTTCATCTCCCAGGTGATGAAGAGGAAGGTGACTAAGAAGAAGGTGAACCAATGGAGACTGAGACAGAGGCTGCAGAACAACCCTCAAGCTTAAGAGACCGTGGCAAGAGGAGCAGAGCATCATCCTTATCAGCTATACCTCCAGATGCATTCCAGATCATCCTTGAGAGGATTGATGGGCTCAGAGATGTTCAGAATGAGCAATCTGACATGCTGGTTGCACTCCAAGATCAGATGACCCTTCTCTCACCAAAATTGGATAGCTTCACTACCCAGCAGTGACCCTTTAGCCATTCTAGTCAAAAAGGGGGAGATTTTTTAGGGTAGCTCTTAAAGGGGAGCACATTTTGAGGGGGAGCATGCATTTACTTTATGCTTTCTATTATTATGTGTTTTGATGTTATGTGATGGAGTTGGTATTATGTTTTGGACAATGTTTTAATTATGGGTTTGCTACATACTTTGTTAAACACCTTGGTTAATTTCTTGGTCTTTAAACTCATGGTTGGTTTATGTGATTAGGTTTCAAAACTTGTGTTATTATGGTTTAATGAATTTAAGATGATTTATTCAGTTTAAGTTTACGGAGTTGTGCCCATGCTTTGTAGCTTAGTACTTCTTGTTAAATGTTATGCATTTTCTTTAAGTACATTAATCTTGTGCCCTTGTTGAATTTTTATCCTTGATGCATCTACCTAGTTTTTATGTATCGGTTGAGTGTTGGACATGCAAATAATACTTTGCATTAAGCTTATTAGCTTGCATGCCCGGATGTTCATTCCGTGTGTGAATGAGCATTGTGATCACTATTTTATAGTGATTGTTCGTTTTTGGTCAAGCCATGGTTTATTGCTTAAGTACATTTTGCTTGATCGCATTGTGCTTGCTCCATATGCATTACAAGTTTTCTGCATACAATGATCATACTGTGTTATTGTGTTACAGGAGATACTTGTTCTTATGGTTCAAGAGCTTCACAGATTCTAGAGTTAGGTGTGAGTGAGTTTTGTTCAACTGTTCCCAACTCATGCATTAAGTCTAAAGTTTGTTGTGGGGTTTTGTCATGGAATAGCCAAAGGGGGAAATTGTAAGGTTGAATTTAATCAACCATCTTATTGGCTTTATTCCGTGCCAAATTTGCTTGTAATTCAGCATTTAAAAACCCTATATTTAGGTGGGAATTATGTAAGGGTAGTGTGTGAGAAAGTGTGAAGAAAAGCTCAAGTTTGTGCACTTAGCAAGTGGCTCGCGACTTGCTCATGGCTTGCAAGTCTCCAAAAGTGACACACATGTGGAGCATGCAGAGAAGCTAAACAGTCATGCCAACTGGAGCGCAACAAGACAAAAGGTCCAGACTGGCCATTCAGTTAGCTCGCGACTCAGTCAAGTTGCGAGGCCAAGTTGCCAGTCTATTCTATTTTGGAAAAACTGACTCTTCGCATTCCATTCTCACTCTAGTATAAATACCCCTTATACCCATGAAATGTAGAGAGCTTCTAGAGAGAATTTTTGAGAGAAAAACCCTAGAGAAAAACAAGATTGGCTCATCCACAATCTTCATCTTTGTTTCTCCAAATTCCTCTACTCTCACCCTCTTCATTGTTACATCCTTAAGAGGTATACTTAGCCAAATCATTTTCTCACCATACCCATATCTGTGAGAAGACTATTTGGTGCTTGGGAAGCAGTTAGGAAGGGACCAATTGATATTGGTTGATGCTATGGGCTATAGCGGAATCCAGTAAGCTAAAGAAGACAAAGGTTCGACACAACCTCGTTGGAGCAAGAAGCTTGGAAGGCTTAGGTACACTGGGTAGATTAGGCTTAGAAGGTCTTCTGCTGTTCATGTATCCCAACTTCATTCTTTAGTGGATTATTGACCGCTTGGAGGGCGGCGGAGAGGTTTTACGTCGAGGACTTTGGTCCTCTTCGATAACACATCGTTGTGTTGTCCTTGTGTTTGCATCTCTCTTCTCTTAATCTTTACCATTTAATTTCTGCTATGGATGTGATTTTATTTGGTTTAGATTGTTTATTTGGTTTAGAGAGTAATAATTTCAGCCAATTATGATTTGACACGACATGTTACTAAATTCATGTAGTACGTTCAAAATGGCTGATTATAGGGTGCTATATACTACTCTTTCTTTTCTTTTTTCTTTTCTTTTTGAGAGGAAGATACTATATACTACTTACTAGGCTACACTATCTTAACTCATATATTATTGGAAATTTGCCAAAGTGTCACTAAATAAAAATTCCAAAGAATGCTGAAGAGCCAATTACAGGTCGACATGTGTTGAGATTTAATTTAAAATACAAGCCGTTCAATTAAATGTTGTCGTGTGTTATTTTAAATTCAATTATAGGGTGCTATATTTTTTTATCAATAAAAAGCAGAAATATGCTTTTGGTTAGCTAAGTTGTTGGCTAAAGTAATTTTATTTAAATTTCCTTATTTTGAGAGTAAATTTTTTGGTAATGTGCCTTCTTTTTGTTAGCTAAGTTGTTGATTTTTTTTTTCTTTTTTCCTTTTTTGTGTGTGTGTTTAAGCTAATGAAGACAAGGATACAAAGAAATACGCTTCGGAAGAGTTAGGACTCAAATAAAACATAAATAAAAAAAATTATAAGGACCAAAATGAAACCATCCCAAAAATTTGTGGACTGAAAGCAATTTAAGCATCAATCACAATAGTAATACAAAGTTGTAAAGTTGTGATTTACAACTACGTGTTTTGTTGGCTTTTATTCCGTGCCAAATTTGATTGTAATTCTTATCAATCGTTTATACCCTGTATTTGTTGTGGGAATTGATGTAAGGGGTGTGTGAAGACTCAAGCAAATTGGAAGCTGATGGAATCTCGCGGGTATGTCGCGACTAAGCTTCCCACGAAGTGAAGCATGTGCCTTGCACATGCTGGAATGCGAAGAGTCAGGACAGATGGAGACAGCTGTCTCTCGCGAGTATCTCGCGGGTAAGGCCTTCCCGCGAGACACCCGCGAGACATGCTGTTCTGCCAGCCTGTACTGACTGACTCACACATTTTGCACCTATCCTATATAAACCCCCATTACCCACAAATGTTGAGGAATGCTTCAGAGAGAAAACCCTAGCCAAACACATTTGCAATTAGAGATTGTCATCCCCACCTTTCTCTATACACTTGCTTGTGGTATCTTCTCAACCCTTCCCTCTCCATTTCCACACCATTGAGAGGTTGATAGCCCAAACACTTACCACACCTTTTGAGAGTGTTGAGTGACGTTTTGGTGCTGCTGGGAAGCATTGGAAGAAGCCAAGGATGGCAGATGCAACATGGAGCTTGTTGCGGGATCCGGAGAACTAAGACAAGACACGGTTCCAAGAAGCCTTGTTGGAGTAGGAGCTTGGAGGGCTTAGGTACATCGGGTAGATTAGGCTTGGAGGGTCTCTTGCTTACTCATGTATCCCAACTGATTGTCTAGTGGATCGATTTCCGCTTGGAGGGCGGCGGAGAGGTTTTTCGCCGAGTTCTTCGGTTTCCTCTTTGAGAACACGTTTTGGTGTTTTCTGTGTTTGCATCCTTCTTCCCTACTCTTGTTTAATTCCATTATACTGCTGTGTTGCTTAGTTTATGGATTAGAGTAGCTTACTTGTTCATCCGCTCGCTTTTACACTATTCCGCACTTTATATTAAAGTTGTGTAAAATCTATTGAGCCGTAATTTTAAATTAGGGGGTCTAAACAGCTCTTGTGTTTTCAACACGTTTTCGAGCTTTCAAAAGTACCAACAACGGTAAATGGCAATAAAAACAATAATATCACTGGTATCTTCTTCTTCTTCTTCTTCTTCTTCTTCTTCTTGTTTTTGCTTTTGTTTTTAAGTTCTGTTATTTATCAACAAAAAAAAAAAACAAAAAAACAAAAAACAAAACGTATATCTATGGGTTAATGGACTTAATGGGATTATTATTATTAATTTTTTTTTATACAAGATAAAAATTATACTCTAGTCTAATCTAAGTGTATTTGTGTGTGACACTCCCTCCTGGAGACTCGAACCCCGACCCTTGCTCCCTCACATCTCACAAGCACTTATACTTGTGAAATGACCATCGTGTCAAAGGTGTGCGGTGGTGGACCTAATGGGATTTAATTGTATCAAGTTTTGCCTGATCTGCTTTTAAGTTAGTCATATGTGGCTGCCCTTAGTACATAGTAGAAATATGAGTAGGCTGGTGGCTTGGTGCACTGTCTGTTACTTCTGATTTTCCAAGCTTTAGAATCACATTGCTATCTATAAAATGTTATTGTGAAACCTAACTCTCTATTTATCTAATGAAATAGTTGGATTGGGTATACTAGGGATTGATGGATTCAATCAATTTGAGTGATATGGGTATAAAATATTGTCGTTGAGATGGTTCTATGTTGTGAACGACTTTCATTTCGGGAACATTAATGTTTAGATGTTATTATGTAGATGAAATCAGGGTATAATGGTAAGTAGAATCTCTATCTTTCACTTAATTTTGACTCTTTCCAATTTTTTGCTATTTCTTATTGTTTATCCTTCGGTATACATAAGACGTCCAGGGTTTAAATCCATTATTCCCTATTGTTTTGAATTATATTTAAAAAAAAAAAGTGATTAACATATTACTTAGCGAATTAATGAGATATCATTCTCTCTCTCTCAATTGTACAAATTGGACACTTAAACAAATTTTTAAAGAAAAGAAGTGAAAGGAAAAGGATTGGGTACTTACTTGCAAGTTTCCCATGAAATAAAGAAATAATAACAGGCCAAATATAGAAATTCCAAGTGCAAAGGCGTTTTCCCAGATGTACGTACTTGTTTTGAGGTTTGAACCAAAAGAACTACAAAAATGGCACAACTATAATGTATGAGAGTCTGAGACACTAATTTTAAAAATTTATAACTACAATACATAAAGTGAGAATTCACAAAATTATACTGGAAATGCATACGTTAAGAGAAAATATGCGGAAGTGGAAGCATATGAGTAAGACAATAACATACAAGGAATTACATGGTTCGGTCTTGATGACCTACAGCCATGAAAAAACCCTTAAGGCCCACATCTTTTATATATGAGTGAAGTACATATTTTGTATTACAATGAACTCAATATGGGGTATTTATAATAAGCTTAATCTTACATTAACTTCATTTAATAGACTTGTAATATAAGAATATGCCATGGCTTGCACACCAAGCATGATTGGGCTTGGGCCTAAAATATTTGGGTTGATATATCTCTAACACCCCCCTCCCCCTCCACAAACTCAAAGGGGAAACTAGATGGAGCCTTGAGTTTGGAACAAGTTTGAGAAGATCCCTTTAAGATGCCTAAGATAATGCCTTGAAAATGACCATGAAGATGCCTTAAAGACGCCACAAATAAAGCCTTGAGAATACTTGGAGAATGACCTTGGAAGAGACTCGATTGATTTGATGTTGATCAGGCACTATGGAAGAAGAACCATGCAAAATGGAGAGGATGAAAAAATAATGCCAGAAGAATCATATAAATGCTTGAGAATGGCTGCATCAATGGCCAAGGAAGACTACTATGGCCGAAGAATGGCTACAATGATGGCTTGTGTTGGGTTATAAATTAACCCTAGTTAATTAATTCAATTATCCAAATTGATTAATTAGGTCAAATTACATGCAAATCGTGAAAACACGAATAAATCACCAAATAAACTAGATTGCAATGGAAAATAAATTGACACGATCATTTGTTGATTAATGAGGAAAACCTCTCACAGGGCAAAAACCCCACCTGGTGATTTTCAGGTCACCACTCCCAAGAATTACTAATCAAAATCAAGAGATTCCAAGTACAAGGAATACTACCCCAAACTTGGTCTATCCCAAAATACCTACCTACAGTAGAATCCTAACACTAATTCCCAATTGGTCTTGATTTTGTAGAGACTTCTTCGTTTTGCACGAATCCCAGTACGTGACTAATTACCAACAACTTGAAGCTTGTTGTTAGATGCAAAGATCTTCAATACACTTGTATAGAAGGAAGCACTTGGTTACAAAAATCTAAGGCACATAAGAACACAGTTGCTTCAAAATAAGTGTACAGATTCTCTAATTGAGTCTTTGTGTCTTGCGATGACTTTAAAATAAAGCTTTTATATCCCCAAAAAGTTTAGTGAATGAAACCCATGAAGTCCAAGTCATCATGGGCCAAAAAAAAATATCTGAAAATTCTAGATCTACGAAACTCAATAGATCGAGAGGTACTGAGGTTCTTTATTTATTCTCGATGGATGCTAGTATCTAGCTAGTGTCAAGATTCATTTTTTCAGCTTTTCTTCACTTGTTTCTTGGTGCTATCTTCATGTCTTCAATAATACCACGTGTCTAGTTTGTAAAACATACTTCATAATATTCTAGAAACTACTTAGAATTACTCAATTATAAGTAAAGTGTGTTTTGTCAAAAGATACGCCAACACATGAATATATGACCCTAACAACTTGAACAAAATCATCAAAAATGACATAATGATGAAGCACAATTAGCAAGTTTTTCCCATGTAAGAGACCAAAAAAAGAATGAGAAATTGGCAAATTAAGTGATTTATAAGTCTCAAATAAGGAAACAGACTCCAAAATTTAATTTATGGGGAAACCTGAGTAAGATATGCCTGGTAAAATTTTTTTGACTTGTGGTTAATGTAAAAAAAGTCAATGGTCAAAGCCATTTGTCTAAGTAGATTCAAAGTCAATGGTCAACTTGGACTAGTTCGGTCTAGCGATTCAAAGGGAAACCAATTCAAGAAATAGTTAAGATCAATTGTTTGGTTTGGGTTAACCTAATTTGATGGTATTGATGACATCAACACTAATATGGAGAGAAAGAAGGTCGATGTGGTTGTTGGCGATGACACAAAGAAGCTAGTAGGTAGACATGGTGAAGCTTGGTGTGGCAAGACATAAGAGCTACACATGTCAAATGATGACATCATTGATGATGTCATTAGAGGCAGACCGTGTTTATGGTGCGTGGAACTTGCGAGGGCATAGGATGTGCAAATATTGACGGCACGTGAGGCGCGTGAGATAGGCGTTGAGGTGCATATTGAAGGGTGCAGAGGCAACAACACCTAGGATGATTTTGGTCACATGTCATGATGCGTGTAATGGAGGAAGGCAACCGGATTCTAGGGTTTTGGTCGTGGGACGTTGAGGAACTTACCATTGTGGTTAGTTTTTTCAAAACAGACCTACAACTTGTATGCTTGAAAGATTGAAGGTGCACTTTATTAGGTTTTTAGTTTTGTGCTATAGTGCTGTCTGGGAATCTAGGATTTAGTCACCTAAGGTTGATAAGGAGGCCTATGTGGGTCGCATGATCAGATCTCAAGGGCTAAAAAGGATTTATGAGAAAAGAGTAGTCTTTGCCTGTGTGGGAGCTTTAAATCCATGATGCTTGTAGTGGTGGAGGTTTGAGGAGTGCCATCGATGGCACTAAGATGTGATAACGGCAAAGAGGCAGCGATGGTGGCTACATGGTTGATGATTTTAAAGTTCATATCTAGTGGTGACATTGTAGAAAGTGCAAATTTCCTACCAATCACAAATTGCCACATCATTTCATCAAGTCCATGTAGTACATTCAAAGCGGCCAATTACAAGATGTCACATGCTATTTAGTGGATTCTACTATCATTATTTAGAGACCAATGGAAATATTCCAAGTGTTTCTAAATAAAAATAACAAAGAACACCTAAGAGTCAATCACATGTTGACACGTGTTGATTTTTTTTTTATAAAAAAAGAAAAAGAAAAAGAAAGACATAAGTATTCTAATTAAAAGCTTTCATGTGTTATTTTAAATTAAAACACTTTGACTAATCAAATAATGCCAGGAGTCCCTTGGAGAACAAGATACAAAGCCCCCACATTTAAATTATGACATATGTCACTACTAACAACCAATCATGTCTCATCACACCTTCCCAAAACTCTTATAAATAGAGACTTTTCTTTGTCTTATGGGAGGAGATTCAAGCACATTTAGAAGTCTCGAAACTTTTCCAAAATCAAGCTCCAAAGCCTCCAAGAACTTCAACCTTCGAACCTCTAGAACATTCAAAGCAAAATTATCCAATTCTTCCTCCTAGATCTCAAAGTGCACTCAAATTAAGCTCAAAGGCCTCCAAAAACTCCAAGAAACCACAAATTAGTGAAGCTCTACAGATTCAAACCTCTCAAGCCCCCGAAGAACTTTGACCTCAAATCTTCGAGTGCAAAGAAATTCATCCAAATCATCATTCTAAGTCTTAGAGTTTTATTGGAATCAACCTTCAAAGCCTTCAAAAACTTCAAGAACTCTAAGTAATCAAAGCTTCATTTGATTCAAGCTCTAAAGCCCCGAAGAACTTACACAACAAATCTTATAAAATCAAGAACATATGAAGAACATGAAGAACGCGAAGAACAAGAAATCTCTAACAAGCCCATACCAGATATTTATCGTAATTTCGTTCCGAAGATCTTTCAATTCACTTTCCAATCAAAGTGAAGACAATTTGTGTTCAAGTCAAGACCACATTGACACAATACTTGAATTGAAGACTTTTCCAAGGAGATTAAATCAGAGGATTATTCTATTGTCTTAAAATCTAAATACAGAGAATTGTACCTACAAATTCATCAATACAAATTTACATTGGTGAAACATTGCCAATTGTTTGATTTTCAAACTTGAGATTTTATGTTTACAGACACAAAGAAAAGTCTTTGATGGAGGCATGTTTGAGGTTGCCTAGCAACTGAGATAGATCTAGACTAAGTCATGGAGTTGCTGTGGAGACCATAGTATGGTGGCTTGTAAGAAGAAGCTTGGAATAGGAACAAAGATTTATGATGGCTTACAAGAAGAAGCATGGAATAGGAACAAAGATTTTTCTAGAGGCCAAGATCGTTGGCTCTGATACCATGTTAAATAAATTAGAGATGATAAAAAATAGATGCAGAATTAGAAGCATAAAAAAGGGACACCAGAAAACACAATGAATCATGTAGTTTGGTCTTGAATACCTGCGTTCAAGAAAGAAACCCTTAAGGGCTACATCTTTGATATATGCGTGAAGTACAAATCCTATGTTACATTGAAACCAATATGAGGTATTTATAGACTAACCATACATTAACTATGATTGATTAACTAATACAAAAATATCTTGACTTGTACACCAAGGATGACTGGGCTTGGACCTATTAAATATGTGGGCTAATGTATCTATAGCAGCTTGAAAGACTTTCAGTCAACTAATGCCCTAGTACGGAATTTTCGGGATTTGCTTCTAGATTAGTTTGTGTAGCCACTTCTAGCCCAAACCCTACAAATATAAAACCCCAATATCAAACCTAAGTTGGTGAGAAGGAAGATGGATAAAAAGTACCCAAAAAAAAAAATCATTTGAGAATATTCTTTGCTTTCCAACCTTCTCTCTTTGATCATCTTTGAGAGGTTAAGAGTTTCAAGATCATTGAGTTTGTTGGATGTGTTGTTGAAACCACAAAGGAAACACCAAAATCTTCAAGTGACCTTAAAGTAGCCAAGAGATTAATTTGGCGGTTAGCAATCGACTTGCAGCACCAAATCACTATGAAGACTAAAGGTTAGTTCAATGGTTATAGCAGGAGCAGCGAGCTTGGATTCAATATCTATTACTTGTATTGGAGGTCTAGTTTGTTAGTTTATATCACAAAAATATTTATAGGGGATTTGGTGATGACCATTTGAATTTTTTCTCTGTGAACATATGCTGGTCTTTGTGTGTGGGTATTTACGATTTATTTTTTTGTTCTTTTATAGTGATAATATAATTAGTGAATTTTTAATTATGTAAAATTAAAAATTGATATATTATTTAACTTTTAAAATAAAAAGAAAATAATAATAATAATTTATGAAAGACTACTTGTTTTTTACCCTGACTTGAACCCGAATGAGACCTGACCTGTTTACCAGGTCTAAGAATACATTACACACATGTGCGCGCACACACACAAGATAGAATTTCAACTTATGACTTCAACTCCATGATGCTTGCTCTTTATTAGCAAACCAAGATATCAATCAATTTTTGGTGTAGCTATAGGCAGAGTTCGAATCCCAAATTTGTTATTTAATGATAGGAAACTTTACTAGTTGAGTTAATTGGAACCTACATACTTAATATATTTATCTTGAGTTTGGTTTAGAGTAATTTTTATAGTACTATATATATAGTTAAAGAACAAAACATACCAGAGCATCTCCAAGAATAAAGCAAACTATAAAAACACTTGTAATTTCTTTCTCTGAAGATCCAAATGTATATAAAAAAAATTGTGAAAAACTCAGTAGGGATATTTATCTATATACAATTCATGGATCAATTATTTTCTTTCTATTGTGATCCAATGTTTATTAGGCAATTCATGGTTTACAAATTTGTGAGGACGAGTGATTCTACTTTACTATTTTACCACGTAAGAAATAAAGAATAGAATAATATTTTTATAAAATGAGATCACTAATAACTATTTTAGAACCTAATGTGTGAAAAAACTATTAAGAATAAATAGAAATTGTCATGAACCTTGTAACTCAATGGCAGCTGTCTATTACGAGGAGATCTAAGGATCGAATCACTTTACTTGTTGTAACAATTGATATATATATATATATATATAT
Source organism: Quercus aquifolioides (assembly GCA_019022515.1). Taxonomy (NCBI): domain Eukaryota; kingdom Viridiplantae; phylum Streptophyta; class Magnoliopsida; order Fagales; family Fagaceae; genus Quercus; species Quercus aquifolioides. The sequence continues at coordinate 6,823,716 of CM032332.1, read as the reverse complement.
ATATATATATATATGGAATAGTAGCAAAGGGTATGTGCAAACCTTAAATTTCGCAAGCCCCAGCAGGCAGAGTAAATTAATTTTTTTGGAAAATCCATGGACTCTAAGATCCCGGACTGACGGGCTTCGAGAAATATTCCAAAATCAAAGGTACTTGTATTGGTTGAATCAATAGAGCAGAAATCATGTAAAGCAGAGAGATTTCCAAAACGGTGGTCACAGTTAAAAGAACCTTGGACGCATCCACCTTGATGTAAACACGCTTTACGCCAACAAAATGTCACTCGTTGAGTTGAGAAAAAATACCAAAAAGCTCCAAATACCTATTTCAACAATATCAATAAGAGAGAAAAAGCATTGTATAAATATGAAGTTTCCATTTAATTTCTTTAAAATATTTTTTACTTTTTAATTTAAAAAGAAGTAATATAAATAAGTCATCCTCAATATGCCAATGTAAAAAAGAAAAAGAAATTACTACGTAAGCAAACTTGAAAACTTACATGACCAGCCAGGAGGTATAGAAAGAAATTGAATGAAGCTCTAATTTTTATGGGAATTTTATCCAATCCTTCCAGTTCCTTCAAGGATAGGTAGATTTGAAGAATTCTTGGCCCATATTGGATAAGAATAACAGCGTTCAAGATTTTTACAGAAAATGTATTTTTCGCGCGCCTCATTTCTGAAAGTATGTTTGACATTAACACCTGAATGGATTAAAAGAAAAATAATTAAATGACTATGAATGGATTGCAAGAACTTTCGTGTTTAGACTTCAGAGTCAATGGATATATAAATTAATGACTATGAATGTATTAGAATTTGTTTCAAATTTTTATTTTTATTTATTACAAATATATTTGAATTTTTGTTGTTGGAAAATACTTTTGTTGTCAAAAAAGTAACTTAACGTTCCTTATCCAAGAAGAAAGATTCTTTGTCCATTGAAAGTTAGTTTTTTTTTTTTTTTTTTTTTTTTTTTAACCTATGGTATCAGCTTCAAGATAATTGATCTTTATTATTAGGTAAGGGGACAAAATGGGCTTCTGCCCTTTTCAACCAAATTAATTAGCCTTATGCCCTCCTTTCCAAACTAAATAGGGAAATGCCCCTCTTTTAAAACTCGATTTTCTCAAAATCGAGTTATAAAAAAAAAAAAATCTGGAGCCCTATAGCGGCGTTTTTAAGGACCTATAGTGACGTTTTCAAGACCTATAGTGACGTTTTTTAACTCGACTTCCATTAAATCGAGTTATAGGCAATTTTTTTAATTTTTTTTACCAATAACTCGATTTCATATAAATCGAGTTACAAAACGCCACTATAGGTCTTGAAAACGTTACTATAGGTCCTTAAAAACGCCGCTATAGGACCTAACTCGATTTATCAAAAATCGAGTTTTAAAAGAGGGGCATTTCCCTAATTAGTTTGGGAAGGAGGGCATAAGGCTAATTAATTTGGTTGAAAAGGGCAAAAGCCCATTTTGTCCTTAGGTAAGGATATCAATCGATTTTTGGTATAGACAAAATTGGAATCTCAAATCTTTTATTCGACAACAAATGACTTTATTGGTTAAACTAACTCAAATCTACAAAAATCATATGTTAGAGTGTTATCCTAAAGGCATACTATTAAGAAATAGAAGTTAGAAACATTGGCACAGTGCGTCGAACATATTTAAACTTTAAAGTAGTGGTGGTGAAGCCAAAAATTCGCTCGCTCACAGTCCGAGGTAGAAGTTTGATGATTAAGTGTCTTTTGAATATATTATATTCTTACTATGTATAGTAGAATAACATATATAGTGCTATAAACACAATTCAAAATTTAAAATAAATATTTTATAATTCAATGTGTACCACATTGTTTTCATTGGGTTATCCCTTTAACTTTTAAGATAATGGTTAGGGTAAATATATATTCATTATAATTTAGAATACCCAATTAATTTAAGTAATTTGTGTACAAAACTCATCATTGATAAGATTGCAACTTTATTCAAATGAATATTAGAAACCTCAAACTTTCATATAAATGTATATAATTTAACAAATACTTTATATGAATAAATTATACTTTAATCTTGATTTTGGTCGATCTGTCCAATTTAAAAATTTTGGATTTTAAGTCTCTAAAGTTTCAAAAGGAAAACATTTTCCTACCTAAAGTAAGTTCACTTTGTAGCTTAATATTTAAGAGATTGTTTTGAGTATATAAGATTTAGTTTAGTTTGTGTCTTTAAGAGAGTGCATTTATAGTTGTGAGAGTTCATTTGTAAGTTTAATTTATGAGTGTTGATCAAATATTAGTTATGTATATTATTGATAATAATTTTTTGTTTTATGAGAAGCTATTGATAATTTTTCTTTGATGAACGAGAAGTTATTGATAATAAAACTTAAATTGTTAATGCATGTAGATGAAACATGAAATTGGTTGAATTATGTTAGATTTTGTGCAATTAATTTCCATGTGAATGTGCTCAGAGTACATCTGACCTGGCGCTCTAAAGTAATAAAAAGATTTTATTAACAAATGCAAAATGTCAGCTGAAAAAGTTAATTTTTGTATTACCTGTGGAATGGGAAGAATAACTAGAATGTCGAACATGAACCGCATCCACAAGTACCATTGACTTTTTTCTTTTTCTTTCTTCTCCTTATAAAAGTACACAACAAAATGCACCAGGTAAATGAAATCTAGCACCGATCGCCAGAAAATAGCATTGATCCACATTTTTTTGTCTTCACTAATGCACTTCTTGTCTTCATGGATCACAGGAACAAAAAAGAACAAGGGATCCAGTGACAGTGCGATCGCGCGCGATGATACAAGAAAGATTTTGTACAATTGCTCCTTGTGGTCTTTGCAGAACTGTGATAGTAGCGCAAGTAGAGCACTAAAACTACACCTATCAAGTTATATGTTTTTAGTAAAAATATAAGGAGACCATTATTTAAATTTATATCTGTTCTAAAAAAAATTATATTTAATTTTTTTTTTTCAAAATATATTAAAGGAATGAGGGATTTTTGAAAATTCAAGGGGGTCATGGCTATCCTAGCCCCCTCTCTCTCTGCATTTGTCCATAAGATACTCTGGAAACCTTAAGGACCAATAATTGAACTTAAAACATCTATGTTTATGTCACATCCTAGACCAATGAGTGCACCATTCGTGTACCCATTGGAAATAAGAATGTATTTCAATTGGAGGAAAATTTTAATTGTTGTTGCACAAATTTCATAATACCTGGTTAGATAAAAAATAAGTTTTAAAAATTCTAAATTTTACTTTACACCCTTTAAGTATAGCTAGGTTCATTGATCCTAAAATTTTATTTTTGTAAATTTCATTGTACATCATTGTTGATGTTGTCATTTCGTCAACTAACGTTTAAAATTTTCCATTAAAGCCAATAAACAACATAATTTTAATTTTTCTAGTTTCTAATCATTACAAAATTAGACCAAAATTTCAACAAATTAAGAAATGAATTATACCAAATTACCAATTTTCTTTGAAATTTAAGAATATTACCCATCTCATCATCCTAAAACCATCAAAAACCCCCAGCAAGAACTCATACTAAGGAAAAAATTTGGTTACAAACTTGGTTGTAACTAATGACAACATGTCCTGCTAAAAAATATTAACATGACTATATATTTTGAAAATTTAATGGTCCGTTTAGATTGAGGGATGAGGAGTAGAGTAAAGTTGGTCTAAAATTAGCCTATTTTCAGCCAACTCTATTCTACTCTCCTCCACTCCCCCTCCCTCCTCCCTCATCCCTCCTCCCTCAATCTAAACAGACCCTAACTGTTGGATTGCATGTTAATTATGTTCTCAATACACATGTCAAATTTTATGTCAATCAAATGTTATTTACTTTTCAATCCTTAAACTTATTTTTTATGCATAATTTTAGACTAAAAAGGACGTGAAGTTTAAACATTTAATTGTTAACTAGTTATTAATATTTAATCTTCTAGAAATTTTGCAAGGATGAAAGATATAATAAGAAAATATAATCTAATGGTAAATTTGTCAAAAATCACATACAATAAAAAGATATTGAGTAAAGTTATAACCATTTGCTGCAACCAAATTTGTAGTCAAATTTTCTACTTGCACTAATGATTCAAAATGCTGAAATCAAAGTTTTAAAAATACAAACTTGATAAAGTGAAGAACCCTCCAATTTAGAAGAAAGAGAGTCGCACTCGTTCCAAGTTTGATCAAATTCACATCTTTTATTCACGGTCTCTCTGTGTTTGATGCATATGCTTGTTTTTAGTTAAATTTTCACTAGTATTTTTTAATTTTGGGAAATGCTAACGAGTGCTCTTAAGACACTGGTTAATAATCAATTTTAAGAAAGTTTTGATACTACTTTTATAAAAAATGAAAAAAACTGTTAAAATATTAATTACTTTTTTTTTTTTCATTTCCCATAAAAAAAACTTTCTTTAAATGAATATCAATGCTCTAAGGGCACTCATTAGCATTTTTCTTTAATTTTTAGTGCAATCCCATTAAACACAAAGCGCTCCAAATTCCAACGCCATTTACAATTCCATTACAACCTCATCACAACATTAGAACACTAGCATCATGTATATTAAATGCTAAAACTAAATACTAAAAAAAACCACCGGCATGAGATGTGCTAAATACCAAAAAAATGTTGGCACATGTTGCGGTGCAATTCAAATACTAGCACCGTAGGGATAGAAATGGTAAAAAAAATATATTATTTTTTTATTAAAACTTTCTCTCCCTTCATGATTGTTGGAATTGATTAATAGTTATTTTAACTTTCTTTCTATATATGTCTTCAATGCAGTTAGGAACAACAAAAAAGAAAGAATAAAAAAAAAAAATTTAACTAAAATGGTAAAAAAGAAATAGAATATATGATATAGGACATATTGTAAAATGGTGTGTTATTATAGATAAATTAACTTTTTAATGTGTCAAAATAGCATATGTTTAGAACGCCTAATGCTAATGCTAACCACTTCATCAAAATATTAGTAGGTTGAAGAAAATTTAAATAGGAGTTTTGTATATTTACATTATACTTGCAATATAAATTTTATATTGTAGACAACTAAAAAGTGACAAATATTATACATATTTGCAAAAAATGGTGTATATATATAAGGAATGAGCCATGTTCTGACCAATGGGGGCCCTCGGAATTCTTTAAAAAATTTATATATAAATATATAAAACTTTTTAAAAAATAAAATAATCACTTGACTATCAAACTCATAGTGATTATTGGCATGTCACTTCAATTATTTGAATACGAGGCTCAAAGTTAAAATTTTAGTATTGTGGGATTTGAGCATTATTTTATTCAACCAAAAAAAATTTTGGATTTTTTTTTTAATCTTTTTGCTTTGATTTTTTTAAAATATTTTATTTGGCAACACTAATTAGTTTTTTTGTGTGTGGGTAAATTACCATTTTGCTCCCTAATTATATACTACATGTCAATTAGTTTTACAATGAGTCGGGTTGGATTCAGGTCATATGATTCACAAATCCGCTTAACTCGACCCTATCTACCTATATTTAATATATATATTTAAATTTTAAAAAATATTTTATAAATATTTTTATTTACTTTTTTATTCCTCTTCCTAAATAAAACTTAAATCTTCAGTTCTTCTTGTATAGTTTGTGTTGATTTTGTGTTATACTCAGAATTATTTAGTTATAACTTTGCTCTTATTTGTGGCAGTATTGTTCTAATTCTCAATTTATTATTAATAATAGTAATTCAATTAAAAAAAAAAATTTGTCCAGCCCGATCCACATGGTTTGGGTTGAGTTGGAACTCTATAATGGATTGGATTTTTTTAACCCAACATGATGGATTAGGTTAAAAAAACATTTTAACCTGATTCGTGCACACATATCGGTGGAAAACAGAATAGGAAAAACATACAAAATCTTCTTGGAAAATGTTTGAGCTGATAGCCTAGTATCCAATTTATTTATTAAAAAAAACAACAACAATTTATTACTAAATTTGTTAGACTACTGGCCCAAAAAAAAAAAGAAGAAGTTATTTTTAGCACGTAAATAGAGAAAAAGAAACTACCTTGCACCATTCCATTGTGTTTCTCTCTGATTACCCATACCCAAAGCTTGTCGATGATCCAACCTCCAAAACAAAGAACCAGCCTCTGAACTATGTTTACACAACCCAACGAGCTTTACAAAAAAGTTTGAATTTTGATACCTGGAGAAATGGAAAATAGATTAGACAATACTAACAAATTTTTCATTTACTTCAAAGTGCAGCAACACTAAAGAACAACGCGGCTTTTTTTTTTTCTGATAGGGGGGGAAAAAAAAAAGGCTATTGACCTAATTGTTCAAAAACATAATAAAAGTAAACAAGTAGTTCTAAATTTTTTTTTGGGAGTTATAAATAGCATCACTAAATATATATCCCCGTAGTGGGTGGTAGAAAATATGGTGAAGTTGGCTTGGTTGAGACAGCGTGGTCTATCGGTCTGGTATTGACCTTAGCATACCCCCTCGTTCTATCTTTTTTTTTTTTTTTTTGAGAAAATCCCTCGTTCTATCTTGGATCAATGGAACGAATATTTATTCAAGAAAAAATAAAATGTAACCCCTTAGTGAGAAAGAGAATGTGTAATTGAACCTGATAACAGACTCAAGTAGCATGCATTTTACAATGCGGAACAAGAGGGAAGGGAGAATGTGGACAAAACAAAGAGTAGCAGAAATTGGCTTTCTTATAGAATTTTAAGAGCACGAGGAGGTGCAGAAGCAGCTGCAAGTAATAAATAAGAGTAACTCCTGTCATCATGATCTTAATTGGTGAGTAATATGAACCATTCACACTGGTCAATCCCTCAAGTCTTCCTGTTTTGTCTTTTTCACCAACTAATAAAATTGTATTTTAATGAAAGGGATGGAGCTAGGGTTTTGATGGAGGGGGCCAACGTATAAATTTTCTATTTCAATGAAAATTCAAATCAGTATTTATTTAATATTAACAAAATATATCCCCTTTTATTCAGCATATATATATATATATATATATTGTGGGGAGAGGTAAGATTCAAATACAGAATATTGCCAAGTCGGTCTGACCCAAGGAGAAGGAAGGTCCAGTCTCTCATTAGTTCTAGCCCAATGCGTTGATAAGAGTTTAGATTTTGAAACCAAAGAAGCTGACCACCTGAGGAGCCTAAAAAGGAAACACTCCTCAGAAGGCTTTAGATAAGCCACTTGGACCAAAAGACAAAATACTAAGGAAGAAGGAAGAGACGTACAAGCAAAGAAGAAGGGAAATATCCACCTTAAGTACCCATTACCTCCGCATTCAATGCACTGCATCAACTCAGCTAGCCTCATTAATGGCAGAATGACCCCTGAACAATACCCCATAGCTTGCAGCACATTCTTCTAACTCTAGCAAAACCCTGATGGGACAAGCATCCAAATGAAGATCGGTGACTGTACAAGTGGAGGGCTGGGATGCACTTCAAATAGCTATATAAGAAAAAAGGACTCCTCTAGAAAAGGGGAACGAAGAATTAGAGAAAAGCATACATTGTGTGATCATAAACTTTGTAACCAAAACTTGAATATTATATAAATTAGTGATCTTCGAACTCACCCGAGGAAGAGTTAATACTAAAATCTTCTTTTTTTTCAATGGTAATCTATTGTATTCCTATCGAATTGAATGAAACCAATAAGGCTTATAAAGGTTAACCTCAGAAATCCATTCTCTACAAATTAATTGTACTGGGATGTCTCATATTAATTCTCCATCCAACTTGAGTTGGTAAATAGGACTGTAAATGAGCCAAGTTTTGTCGAGTAGTGAATGTTCAAGCTCGACTCAACAGCAAAAATAGAATGTTCAAGCTTGACTTGAGCTTGATACAAGCTTACAAACAATGTTCAAGTTTGAGCTTGTTATAAAATATAAAAGCTTGAACTCGGCTTGACTTGGCTTGATTCATTAGTCAAGCCAAGCTCAAGCTCAATATTAAGCCCAAACCTAAACTTGATATTATGCTTTTGAGCTTGAGATCCAACATAAGTTTATTATCAAGCTTATATCAAGTTTATTATCTAGGCTATTTGGTTTTGATGAGTGGTCTTAATTTATAATTAATTAAAGTTTTAAAAGGATATGAGTTTACTTGTCAATCTCATATCAATTTTATTACCAAACTCATAAATAAGACTAGGCTTAACTTGTTTTGTTATTTTTGTATCGAGCCTTGGTGTTCACAAATTTGTTCATGAACAATATTTTTTACTCGGGCTCGGCTCATTTATTTAACAAGTCTAAAACTAAAGTTTAAGCTTGGCTTGTTTATAAACAAACAAACATGAATGAACTTTTTATCGAGCTAAGTCTGAGCTGTTTATGAATGACTTAGTTCATTTATAGCCCTGCCGCCTATATATATATATATATATATATATATATATATATAGACACATGCATATCCCCTTTAGTGAGTGAGAAAGAGAATGTGTATTTATAAAAATATAAGAGTGGCTAAAATTGGTTTTGTTGGAAGATTTTTAAGAGCAGGCACAAATAATAAATAAACATACCATAGTCTTTTACAGTTAGTTCTAGTGTGGGAAGTGTTAACCATTCACAATTGTCTAGTCTTTCTCGCTAGCTATTAATATCGTCTTCTTCACCAACCAATAAGAATTTGTTTTTTATTTTTTGTTTTGTTTTGTTTCGTTTTGTTTTATTTTTTTTTCTAAGAAATTATAAGGCCCTCAACGGATAAGAATTCAATTTGTTGTTACTTGTTACTTATTAAGTCCTCAATAGGGCCATCTCCACCTCTCATAGGGGTGGGCCAGGAACGAAGACTCCAAGAAGACTCTGCAATCAACTCAACCACTTACGTGTAACAAATATGAGAAATAAAAATTAGCAATTTTTTGTTTTTGTTTTTTTTTTTTTGTTTTTGTTTTATATAATTCAATAGTTAGAAAAAAGTGATTTGGATCTTGACATTTTAGTTCAAAATATCAAAAAGTGTCAATTGAGTTTCAAAATTCTTAACAAAAATTAACAATTTTATGAACATAATTTTTTTCAGAGTTTATTAAGAGGGTAAAGTTGTGTTTTAAAGAATTATCACCTTCAAATGAACTAATTCTTGACATAATTTCCAATGTACAATGCAAATCACAATATATTACATCAATAACTATAAAAAAGAAAAATTATCACAAAAACTTATTGAATAAAAAAAATTCAAGTTCGCAACCTCCTAACAAAACATTTGGTAAAAATGAAAAAAAAAAAAAAGTGCACTTTGTAATTCTTAATAATTCAAACGATTGGTTAAGAGAAATGATATGTCTACAATATTTTTACAACAAATTTTAAAATACAGGTTGTTATTAGTTATTATTGTTGGAACAAAAAAGTAATCATAATATTAGGTTCAAATTTAAATCAATAATAACTAATCATCTATAATTTGTTGTAAAAATATTATAAAAATATTGTGGACGGAACACCTCTCATTAACTAAATAACCTAACAATTATATTTATGTCTAATCAATGTTGTCATCTACCATAAATTAATGTATGTACGATGGGTACTAAATGAATAAGACACCTAGCATATTTATGTCTAACTACTGTTGTCATCTTAACATAAATTAATGTATGTACGATAGTTAGTAAAGGTGTTAAATGAATAAGACAGCTAGCATTGTTGTCTAGTCACCACTTAGATTTGATTTATTTATTTATTTATTTTTTAAGAATCTGTCACCACTTAGGTATTTAGAGCAACTACATCAGTTTATGTATTATACACACCAATTTTTATAAAACATTCACATCAGTTTATTTATTCTATCATCTATTTTATTTAAATAATCATTTTCTTACTTTTCTTATTATTATTTTATCTCAAACCCTCTCTCTCCACTCACGAGACTCTCTCTTCACTCACGAGACTCTGTTCTAGAGTCTTCTCTGAAACTCCTCTATATTCCAACATTTTCACTCCTCTCTGAAACTCCTCTCTATTCCAAACTCTCTAAAATTTCGATCTAAGCAGGAAGCACATCGCCGATCTAAAACTCCGATCCAAGCATAGTGCCAATCTGAAACTCCGAATCTAAGCACGGTGAGAAGAACTCCGATCCAAGCACAACGAGAAGAACGCCGATCCAAGCACTCCGATCCAAGTACGCCGATCCGCCATAAGCGCCAACCCACTCTCTTTGTCTCCGTTGCTGTGTCCGTGTGTGGGTGTATTTGGTTTTGTGGTGTTTGTGGGTGATTTTGTTGTTGATTTTGTGGTTGATTTTTGATTTTTGTGGTTGATTTTTGATTTTGTCTGTGGAAGTGTGTGTATCAGAGGAAGAAGCAGATGATGAGGGTGTTGGTTGTGCAGATGGAGAAGAGAGAGAAAAAAATGAGCGAAATTAGAAATTATTAAAATAACGTATAGACGATCTACAGTAACCATGTATATATGCACGATTACTGTAGGTCATGGAAATTTTTAGAAGACTTTACACAGTTTTACATGAGCTGATGTGGGAGTTTTTTTGGCCAAAATGTGTAAAATGAAGGAGTTTTTGTATTATAGAAGAGTATCCACCAACTGATGTGGATGCTCTTAGAACTTCAACAGAGCACTAGTTTTAATTGTTAAGCATTTCACGCATCAAACATTAAAAATATAAGGTTTTTATGAGGTATTTCAAATGCTAAAAGTTTTAGCATTATTAGCAAAATTGCTACAGTACAATTCTACTACAGTATAATAGCATTGATAGAATTGTAAATAATAAATTTTTATTCTCTATTAAATAACAATTGTACCTTGCATGAGGTGTTTCAAATTAAATAACAATCTGTACCAGTAGAATTGTACTGTAAAATTACTATAGTACAATTTTTTATTGCTATAGTACAATAGCTGGGTTTTTTATTATTATTTTAATGCGGTGTAATGTTAAAATAGAAGATCTGATGTATAGCATATTGTAAAATAATAATGTGTTAAAATTAATAAAATAAAATGACATTTGGCTTAGCACGCTTTGTGCTAGTGCTCTAATAATGGAACATACAATGAGAACAGTAGGTTGAACAATAGTTAGGAATGGCACCATTAATGTAGTGTGTTTTTTGTGATGTGGGATGTTAAAAATAGATATTTAGCAATTTAGTATCACCATTGCTAATGCTCTAAGAGCATTCTCATCGAAACTTTTAAAAATTTTAGCTTTTAACATCTCAAAAACCTATTTTATCTATTTTAACTTTCCATTTTAAAATACATACAATATCAAATGTTTTATTTTTAATAGCACTTCATTTAAATATACTTTCTTTATTATTTCTTTATTTTATTTTTCTATTTTATTCTTGTTCTCTCATCTTTCTCCATCTTCTTCTCCATCTCTTTCTTTTCTCTCCACCCACACTTGCTGTATCTCTCTTCTCTGCCGCCCACCCACTGCCACCAACCACCACCACCAGTTAAAAATATATCAAATTGCCAACCACCACCACCACCACCGAAAAAAAACCCACAAAACCCATCACAACAACACCCACAACCACAACTGGCCACAAAATCCATCACATAAAAAACACAATCAAAGCCAACAAAACCCATCACCACCACACCCACAACCAAAACCAAAGCCAACAAAACCCATCACCACCACATCCACAACCAAAACCATCACCACCACACCCACAAAACCCATCACAACAACGCCTACAACCGGCCATAAAGCCCATCACCACCACAAAAGAGAAAAGAAAAAAGGAAAAAAAGAAAAGAAATAGAGATGTATTTTCGGCCATAGCTAATAAATTTAAGAAAAAAAAAATAGAAAAAAGGAAGAGGAGGTAGGCGAGATTTGGAGAAGAAGAGATAAAAAGCTAGAGAGAAAAAAGAGAGAAACGGATGGTCAGAGAAGAAAGAGAAAGAAGAGAAGAAACTATAAGGTTGAATTTATTCAATCATTTTGTTAGCTTTATTTCATGCCAAATTTGCTTGTAATGGTAGTTCTCAATAAAGAGTGTCGGAGGTTGAACAATTCTTGCTCATTCTCAGGAGGACGATCACTAAACTCTTTCAACTGATATCGCACACTCCGATAAGGTGACAAAATTCCATTTTTATTATCATACCCAGCATCACCAAGATAATATTTACCTACATATTTTCAAAAATAAAACCAAATCACTACTATGCTTAGGAAAATGCACAATATTTATTAAACTAATAAACCAAAAAGGTGAAGTAATCCTATAATACCTTTGGGAATTGAAAATCCCCTTGGTCTAGCAAATGCATCATTTAACACATGTGAATCATGTGCACTGCCTTCCTATCTAGCCAATACATAAGTGAACTTTAAGTCAAAACTAATTGCAGCTAACACATTTTGTGTGATTCCATCTTTGCGACCACGAAACCTTTCTTGTATTTCAGGTGGCATAGATGCACGAACATGTGTACCATCGATTGTTCCAACACAATCTTAATTTTCGACAGACATAATGGTTTAAAATTACACAAATCTTCACAATTTACAAAAATACACAAGTCGCAATATTTACCTTAAATATGGGTAGAACCTTTTGCTATTCCTTATCTCTGGGGGTGTATCTTTGCTAGGTAGTCTTATTAGAGTTCTATATAATTTTAGGACTCCCCTAAGGATGACCTTGAAGTATCTATGAACAGTCTTAGTCGATCTATGGAACCAACTACCAATTACACGGAACCTCACATTATGACCAATAATGTGACAGAAAATTAGCACTTGCTCCGTAGCAGACACGTGAATAGTCGGGCGTATGTGCTCCCCCTTAGTGAGGATGTGACATAAGTGGTGGAAAGCTATAGGCTTCATCCTAATTTGACTCACACAATGTCTCTCACTTCCATGCAGAATACTATTTATGTAATGCTCTCTCTCAGTTGCATGATTAACATAAGGCGCCCTAGGCAGTCGTCTACGCCGCAATTTCCTTAACAATGCAACCCCCACAAGGAGGATAGATGCAACTGAGGCAAGAATTGCGACTTTGGTTTTTTTATTCATCTAAAACATCACAAACACTGTGGTCTAAGAGGTATGTAAACAAGCATGCTATTGATTACACAATATATAAAAACAGTCACAAATAGAAAACATCCAAACCACATTGATAACGAGTACCAAAATATTTATGCACATATATTTTTGTATAATTGTAACATCAACAACGTACACAACATAATACCATCACAATCAATATTTACACCAACAAATCACATTGTATTCTATTTCTATATAATTGTAACACCAACAAAAGTTAAATTCTTAAATCAATAATTAAATAAAAAATGGATAATTAAAAAAAGTAAATAAATAAATAATTATATAAAAAATATATATATATATATATATATATTTATATTTATATATAGATCGGATCCGAGAGGGTGGGTTGTTTATGGGTTTGAGGGTGGATTTTAGCTAGATGGGTTTGAGGGGATGTGGATCGGCTTTTGCAGAGGGTGGGTCGGAGGTGTGTGGATCGGAGGTGAGGTGAGGTGAGGTCGTCGGACTCAAATAGAGGATGGATCGGAGGTGAGGTGAGGTTGTTGGACTGAGAAATGAACTCAACTGGAAAAGGAAACTCACTGTAGGTGGATCTTTGGCACTCGTCGGACTATGGGTGGAGCTCAAACAAGCGTGGGGGAGAGGATCGATTGTGTTTGGCGTGAGGGAGAGGGTGGAGCTAGATGTGAGTGAGCTTGGAGAGTACCAGTGATTTGTGAGGAGTGCGTGTGAGAGAAGCTCAGAGAGAGTGTTGTGTGAGGAGTGTAATTCGTTTGAAGTGAAAATAAAACCTAAAAACATTTTACGCCCATGAGCCCTTATTTTACAGTCAACATAGAAAACATTTTCAGTTTGACCCAATTTTCAGTAACTACCAAACACACACGTTTACGAAAAAGCAATTCCGGAAGTGGTTTGAAGCCAAAACAAACGCACCCTGAGCGTAAAATCATTTACGCTTTGATTTTACCTTCAATGAATTTCCAGAAAAGTGAAGGGAGACAACCCAGCTCAAGCACACACTCGAAGACAGAGAGAGAGCTAGAAGGGAAAGTGAAGAAGACAACCCAACCTTCGCTGATATCAAACCCACCCACCGATCTTGTCACCGTTGCCTCCTTCTGAGCCACCCACCGATCTCATCGCCGTTGCCTCCTTTAGACCTACACACCGATCTCACCGCCATCAGACCCATGTCACCGATCTTGCCTCCGCCGCCTCAAGATCGAACCCACCGTGACCCTCGTCAACGAGCGACCCACCGTGACCCAGTCGACGACCAACCGACCATGACCCAATCACCTCCGCCGCGCGATATTGCCTCCACTGCCTCTAGATCGAACCTAGTCACCTCTCTCTCTTCCTTCTTCTCTCAATTTTACCAGATTTGATGAATTTTTTGGTTTGGTTTGGTTTGATATTATATATTTGTTTGGAAGCTGAGAAAATGTGAGCATCAAGTAAAAAATGTGTTTTTAATAGTATTTTCAAGAACACAACCAAACACTAAAAAATATTTTTCAAAGTATTTTTTAAAATGCCACCAAACACCTGAAAATATTTGTTTTCCTGAAAATATTTTCATCTGAAAATATTTTACACTTGAAAAACATTTTACATTGAACTAAATGTAGCCTTATCCGCACAACATGATCTGGATCCCAATATAATAATCTATAACGTGAAAAGAATGTGTTGCCCTAGTGTGGGGTGTGGCATGCGGACCTACTTTACAAAATTCTTGAATTAACATTATGCTTAAGCCTAAAAAAACATTCAAATCTCACCTATCGCACCACCATCTTTGAATATCTTACTGCCAATATCTTCCATTTTTTTTCTTCAATTGTTTTTCTAGTGTGTGATATTGGCACTTTTTTCACGTCATCTAATTCTGTTGTAGTTAACAAAAATGCCCCAAAAAGCAAATCACAAGAAAGGTAAATGCCTTATAAAGAAAATTACAAAATGGGTAAATATCTCAAAAAGAAATCTACGAGGAATGTAAATATCATAAGATAAACTACAGGGTAATTCCATATTTTAAGAATATACCATGCCTTGATGCCTATCGAAAAAACAAAAGGATATACCACATGGAGTATGTGTAATTTACATTTTATAATAACGAGAAAAAAAATGTGTCCTATCACCTGTGTATCATGGTGTCCATACATTGCACTAGTAACACAAATGAATGAAACATAATGGGCTACTACTAACAAACTTGAATAATTACAAGGTGCAGACATATGTTACCCTAAACAATTTACTCCAATTCTACCATTACCGTTTTCACAATCCATCAAAAAAAAAAGAAGAGAAGCAGCTCTATAACTAGAAAAAACAAATCTAACCAGTCCATCAAAACTTAGTACATGTTAGACATCAAAACAAACTATTGCTTTGCAACAACAGTGTCAGATTCGTTGTAAAATAGAAGGTTCCTTCGATTCAACAACAGCATCATCCGTCTTTGGGTGATCGCGGTGCCCACGCCAAATTCGTTGTACACGGGAAGCTGCCTGGGATTGCAGTTCTTCGGGGCCAAATTGTGACAACTTAGAATGCCATATTTGCTTCAAGTCGGAGGCCATTAGAGCAAAGGCTTCCACTTTTGTGTGGGTTTTGAGGGTTTTTGAATAAATCGGGAGTTTGGATAGGTTGTACATGTCTGCGGAGTAAGGTTTCATAACCCATTCAAGAAGTTCTTCTCCAAAGAATTTTTTTTCAAGCCGCTCAGCATGTTGGGAGTCTTCACCACCATTACTACTGCTTGTGCAAGTCCATACAGTGCCTTCAGTGATAAAAAAAACCGCATCAATTGGGTCTCCCTCCTGAACAATGTAGCAGTGCTCTTTGTAGAACTTTGGTTTGAGAGAGTCGCAGATCTTAAGCAACAGTTGTTCATGCTTTAGCCGCCAACCCATTGTCTTTTACGAATTTCAGCTGATCAAGAAAAACAAATATAAGTTGTAGTACAAATTAGTAAAAAAATATATATGTAAAAATAATATGCCCGTCTAATGCATGAATTTTTTTTTTTTTTTTAAACATATGTAAAGCAATTGAAGAAATGATTAATGCAATATCATTGAAATTAAAAAATAAAATGATAATACAAATAAAAGAAAAAAAATTATCTTATGTTACAACACATAAATACATTATGTCAGACCAAATATCTCAATAGCTAACATTATGATAAATGATACCATTTAAAAAAAAAACCATTATGGTAAATGATTAAAATAATAAAAAAACAATGAATTTTTCTTTTGAAATTTCGTAAGACTTTTGGCAATAAATTTTTAGTCAAAATTTTTTTTTTTTAATTTCTTTTATTCCAACCAAATATTTTTGAACAAAAGGGAAGGAGAAGTGAGGGACACACTTCCTCCTCACTCTCTTTTGCAAACCCAAACGAAGCCTCTTGAGTTGCTCGATTACAAGAATTTGGAACAAAACAAATTTAAAATGACCAAGCGAAGAATCTCCGAAAAATAAAATATGCCTTTGAAGCATAATGCTCCTTAGAGTTTAGCAGGGATATCAATCCCGAATTAGTGCATTGCAAGATATCGAATGTATAATACCCAATTTTTATTATATTAGCCAAAGCTTTATACTATATCTATATAATTCCCCAAATATGTATTATTGAAAATAAAGGTACGAAAAAATATTTCATATTTTATTTAAAAAAGTATAATGGATGTATAAAACTCACATTCTTTAGAAGATTTAAGCAGAGATGACGCTTGACATTGTTTTGAAGGTCTAGAGGAAGATCAGGTATCAGGTTCTCCACATAAACATCTTCGTCTTCTTCAAATCTCTGATCTATGTTCCTTATAATCTCGCTTTTAATGGTACTATCAAGGCCCCGTTGGGAAATCCACGATTTCATGATTTTTTGTTGTTTTTGTCGTTTACTCGACTTCATCTTCTTGCGTACCTTATCCCAATTTTTAACAGATTTTGTTGCTGTCCACTGCATGTACATCTAACCCACCTCTACTAGTCAGTTCAATTCGCCAAATTTTACAATCATACATCTCATTGTTCAACACAACTCCACTGGGTTCAGGTTAGAAAACAAAACTTCATCATCATGAAATTGAGACATTTGTAGTTGAGTAATAGTTTTCTTTTCTCAAAAAAATAAACTGTGAGGGATTTCACAATTCGCTCCAATACCAATGGACTTGGTCTGCGATCGAATGCTATAAAAGATTTGTGCCCCCTCATCTTTCACCAATTGGTGGTTGGATGGATTGGTAAGGCACACGGTCCGACAAGTGGTATCCGAGCCAAGGTCATAAGTTCGAGTTGTTGGAGCCGCATTGTGAGGGAGGGATTGTGAGGGATTTCACAATTCGCTCCAATACCAATGGACTTGGTCTGCGATCGAATGCTATAAAAGAAAGTAAATAAGACAAAGAGAGGAGGTTTACATTTGATTCTTAAAATGATTTTCCAAAACTCGAAATGTTTTCCCAATTTTTGAGTACACATCATAAAGCCATCGATGTTTCCTGTTTGTATCATTGTTATGTAAACATGTCACCATAAAACACTTACCCCGGAAATTGAAAGTCAATGAGTTGATGCATTTTCTACTGATTAGTCACCAAGAGTCAGTGAAAAATGAGGCACCATCGTGAGATGAGCGTCACGAAGTGCCTCCATGCATAGCTAAACTTCTAAACTCATGTTTCTGTTTCAAGACATGATTTTGCCCATACCTAGGCTAGAAAATTTTGTGGCATTCCATTAATCTAGGTGTTTCCAACAGAAACGTCTATAGTTCAAATCTCACCTCTCTATTATAACTATTAAATTTATCACAAAATTAGTAGTATCAATTTAATGCTGCTAATAATAATTGGTTGATTAGCATATTAAATTATTGATGTGTCATACTTCTAGTCTAGAAATCACACACTCTCTATTCTTCATTTAGTACAATAAATAGTATATTACAAACCCCTCTCACATTAATATGAGTCCAATCTATGAAATTAATGCTTAATAGAGGTTACTTTTATGTGAGAGAAAGATGTTATACATTAGATGTACTGAATAGGTCAAAAAATAACAAGGAGCCTTAAAGATTTTTATAAAGAAAAGAAGAGAAGAGAAAAGAATTGGGTACTCACCAGCAAATTTCCCATGAAATATAGAAATAGTTCCAATCCAAAGATGGAAATACCAAGTGCAAAGCAGTTTTCCCATATGTTGTTACTTGTTTCAAGGTTTTGACCAAGAGAACTGCAAAAATGTCATAACTATAATGTATGAGATACTAATCTTAAAGATTTATAACTACAATGCATAATATAAGAATCTAAACATTTTTAGGGGAAATGAATTAGTTAGGAGGAGATGTGCAATCCTATGCTTGGGCCTTCAAGGTCACAGGTTTATGGCCTTTGGAGAAATACGACCTCCCCTTACATTAATGAGAAAATTTTCCCAATGAAAAGAAAAAAGAAAAGAAAAACAACCATCACCACAGGCCTAAGGGAAGAAAACAAAAATTGAAGACCAATATTGAACTCAAACTCTATCACATGCCGCTATTTCGTTTTTATTTCGGATGAGTCAATATCTTATACCTCTATGTGTATATGGCAGAGAAGAAGCTACCAAAAGCTACACCAAAAATGTATCGGGAAATGACTATAATTAATAGACAAGAAAGTATAACTGTGACACAGATGTTACTTCTTGACCACAACATTTTTTTTTTTATAAATATATTTGCCTAGTTCGACACTTCTTTTATATTTAAAAATATCTATTAGCAAAGTAGCAAAGAGCAGGGAAATTATTGGTATAACAAATGTGTGGGGATCAATCTTTCACCCGCTTCGTATACAAAAAAGAAAAAGAAAAAAAAGAACAACAGACAAACGTGTAAGGACAACTAATGTTCTTGAAAATTTTAAACTAGGGGAAATTAACTATTTTAGTCCTGGTGTGTTCAAACATCAAATTAAGAATTGATTGAGATAGCTTTAATATGGAATATAGCAAAAAGTCTTATATGTGCAAACCTCAGATTTCGCATGCCCCACCAGAAACTGTAAACTAATTTTTGTGGAAAATCTTCAGATTCTAAGACACTAGATTGAAGGGCTTTAAGAAATATTCCAAAGTCAAAGGACGTTGTATTTTCAGTATTTAAAGAGCAAATATCATTTATAAAAGACAGATTTCCAAAACTGTGGTCACAATCAAAAGAAATTCCAACACATCTACTACGATTTTGATCACACGCTTTGTGCTAACAAGCCGCCAGTCGTTGAGTAGAGAAAAAATACCAGAAGGCTCCCAGTACCTAAAAGACCAGAAAATCATTAAACATCAATAAATTCTGTAGATATCCTATGTCCCAACGAAATATTATTAATTGTTACAACAAGAATGTAAGGTTGAATTTAATCAACCATCTTGTTGGCTTTATTCCGTGCCAATTTGCTTGTGTTTCAGCACTTAGAAACCCTGTATTTAGGTGGAATTCATGTAAGGGTAGTGAGTGAGAGAGTGTGAAGAAATGTTCAAGACTGTGCAAGGATGCAGGGATTCGCGGGTGACTCGCGACTGGCAAGCTGCCAACTGCAGCACACGAGTGAAGCGTGCGAGAAGATGAACAGTCACGCCAGCTGGTGCACTACAGGACAAAAGGTCAAGCTTGGCCGTTCTGTTATCTCGCGGCTTGAACTCACGACTCAGTCAAGTCGTGAGGCCAAGCCGCCAACCAGCTCTATTTTGAAAAACCTGACTCTTCGCATTCCTATCTCACCCTAGTATAAATACCCTTTATACCCACGAAATGTAGAGAGCTTCTAGAGAGAATTTTGAGAGAGAAAGCCTAGAGAAAAACAAGATTGATTCATCTACAATTTTCACCTAAGAGACTCTTCAAATTCCTCTACTCTCACTCTCTCCATTGATACATCCTTGAGAGGTTCTTGACTAAATCCTTTTCTCACCATACCCACGTTTGTGAGAAGGTCTTTTGGTGCTTAGGGAAGCAGTTCAGAAGGGACCAATGGTTATTGGTTGATGCCATGGGCTATAGCGGAATCTGGTAAGCTAGAGAAAAAAAAGGTTCGGCGCAACCTCGTTGGAGCAAGAAGTTTGAAGGGCTTAGGTACCTGGGTAGATTAGGCTTGGAGGGTTTATTGCTATTCATGTATCCCAACTACATTTTCTAGTGGATTATTGACCGCTTGGAGAGCGGCGGAGAGGTTTTACGCCGAGGGCTTCGGTTTCCTCTTCGATAACACATCGTCGTGTTGTCTTTGTGTTTACATCTCTGCTGTGGATGTGATTTTATTTGGTTTAGATTGTTTATCAATTCTGTCATTAGCTTATGTTCATGTTCCGCACATTTATTGTTTGATATTAAGCTTGAATTGATAATTTGTAATTTGGGGGTCTAAACGTTCATTGTGTTTTACACACTTTTTGAACATTCAATTGGTATCAGAGCGGGTGCACTCTTTGTGGTTTAAACACCTTAGTGTGATCCTTGATCTCGTTTTGAGATGGATAGGTCTCAATCTCTAAATGTGCCACCATTTTTTGATGGTAATAATTATGGTTTTTGGAAATCCGAATAAGGGCCTTTTTGTGTTCTATTGATGATGCTGTGTGGGATGTAGTTGAAGTAGGTTGGACTAGGCCGGAGGCTGCCAAATCCACTTGGGATAAGGCAGCTCTTGCGGTGGCTAATGCTAATAGTAAAGCCTTGAATGCTATTTTCTGTGGTGTCTCTCTCGAAGAATTTCACAGGATTTCACATATCACTATTGTTAAGGAAGCATGGGCGATTCTGGAGACTACTTATGAAGGAACAAAGAAAGTGAAAGACACCAAACTACAGATGTTGACCACTCGCTTTGAGGAGCTCAAGATGAGCAAGGATGAGTCCTTTGACTCTTTTTATAGTAAGCTAAATGAGGTGGTCGTCGGCAAATTTAATTTGGGGGAAAAGACGGAGGATTCTAAAATAGTAAGGAAGATCCTTTGGTCACTGCCGGAAAGCTTCCATGCCAAAGTAACAACTATTGAAGAGAGCAAGGATCTTGACGACATTAAAGTTCAAGAGTTGGTTGGTTCATTGCAGACATATGAATTCTCACTGCCCACACAAAAGAAGAGCAAATCTCTTGCTCTTAAGACAATTGATGAGAGGGTAGTATCTCATGACTCTTCGGATGAAGATGTTGTAGATAAAGATGTGGTGTACCTTGTGAAAAACTTCTGAAAGTTCTTAAAACTCAAGAACAGTGGGAAATCTGGTGACAAAGGGAAATTTCAGAATTTCGGGAAGGAGATTAGGGAATTCAGAAGGAAAGATGGTAGAGAATCCTAATCTTCGCAAGGAATCACGTGCTTTGAGTGCAACGGACATGGACATTTCAAGAAAGAATGTTCTAATTATCTGAAATCGAAGGGCAAGGTCTATGCCACTACTCTAAGTGACTTGGATTCATCAAGTTCTGATTCAGAGGATAGCTGTGACGGAGAAGGAAATTACTCCGCATTTATGACTATTGAACATGTTCAGTCCTCAGAAGACTTAAATAAACTTGTATAAGAACTTGGGGAGCACAGTGATGAAAAATCCATAGGGATTGTGGAAGAATCAAATGTTGAAGAGGATGGGAATATAGGTGATCTTCAAGAGAATTACACCTTACTTCTTGAGAAATCGGAAGAGCATGCAAGGGTGGCGAAGGAGGTTGTGAAGAAGATGAAGAAAGTCGAGGAGGACTACAGAAGTCTCTTAGTCAGAAATAAGGAATCAAAGTGTGAAATTGAAACACTAAATTGTGAGCTATCAGAAGCTTACACAAAAGTGAGATTTCTTGAGCAAGAGATAGTGCAAGCACATGCCAAGATAGAGAGGGTCTCCTCTAAGAAGCTAGAAGATGTTATTTCATCTCAAAAACACTTTTCAGATAAATCCGGGTTGGGATATACCGGAGGGAGTAACTCATTAGCCAATGTCACCAAAGAAGTGAAGTTTGTGAAGGCCAAAGAAACGATTGTAGAAGAGCCTATTCCTGAGAAAGTTAAGGTTGAAAAGAAGAAGAAGGTGGCTGATCAACGATTGTTAAATAAGTCCCGTAATCAATCAGAAGCTAGATTTGAAGCTAGAGGAAGATCACTTCCAAGATCACAACGGGGTCCTAGAACAAATCATTTTTGTCACTATTGCGGATTGCAAGGACATACTAGACCCAACTGTCATAAGCTGAGAGCGTTAAACAATGCAAGCGCTCCTCGATCACGAGGAAGAAGAAATGGCAAAAGGTCTTGGGGTGGTGAGTAACCAAGAAGTCAAAACTGTGATCCCGGAATGATGGACGTGATGAAAATAATCGGTGCCTTCACCACTTGCTTGGAAAGCTTCATAAGAAGGTTTTAAAGTCCTAACTCTCGTACCCAATCTGTCAAGGATATCACCCCAAACGCATGTGACGTGTGGGTGACGAAGGGTACTCATGTATAAGCACTATAACATATCCATGCATTAATTCTTCCTATGCTTTGTGATTATGTTTGGTAGTATGCTTTTTGCTAATGAGTGTTGAAAATTTGTTTCTTTGTATTTGCTTTAAAATGTTTTTACATTGTCATTTTGTTTGTTTTTGATCAACCTTTTACTGCTTTTGTGTCAAAAATCCAAAAACACATAAAAAGTAGAAAATCCAAAATTTGATCGACTTTGTTGAGTTTTTGTCTCAAAGCATGTTTTGCCTTGTACCTTTGTACTAATGGCTTTGTGCATCTACAAGCTTAGCTTGTTTCCTATGTACTCATATCATTGTGGAAGAAATCTTGAAATCTATGTGACTGTTATAAATTAGATCTTCAACCTTGTCATGAATGATTAGTGAATGATTTTGTTGATCTTGAGACATGCAGAGACTTGTGCCTATATATTTTCCTACTTTTATTTTATTGCTATACTCAAAGAGCTCACCAAATGTAAATCTTTAAATGAAAAGAGATATTGAGCTGCAAAAGCCTGTCGCACATACTAGTATTTGACTAGGAAAAAGGGAAAGCGACCAAAAATAAAATGTATGATGCCCAAAATGCCAAAGGCTAACTCATCAAAGTGAAATATCAAAAATTTTAAGCATCAATCTCACAATGAGATGTGTTGATTCATAAAGATCAAATGATATGTTGAACATGGAGCTAAATGAAAAGCTTCAAAGTTTTTGTACTCAAGTTTATGTGGGAGGTCATATATGCATATTTCTATAATTGAGATGGGTCACATTATCTAGTGCTAGTTGTGTATGCCTTGATTGAATTGATCATTGAAGCTTCATATTAGACAAAGGACTATCTCATTTTTGATATCCACACACATTACACAAGTCTATGTTTAATGAATGCCATATTCATTTGTGTGATTGTACTTGATTAAATGTGCTTTCACATGCTCAATCTTTGTTGATCAAACACAAAAAGATTTTTGAGTGTTTTTAGTTGTTTTTGGAAAGTTGTTTTGTTTTTACAAAAATATCAAAATTTTGAAAACAATGTTGTCTTGTTTTGGCGACTTAGTCACGGATTGGCTCAGCCGCATGCCTCAGTCACGAGCCCACTCCGAGATTTTTCGAGGCTCACTGGCGAGTCAAGGTCTCAGTCGCAAAAAATACTTAGAATATTTTTCAAAATTTGAGTTTTGATGATTCTTGTGGCTCAGTGTGGCGACTTGTTCGCAGGTGGAAGGTCCAGTCATGAGAGGTACACAGAGATTTTCGCGGCTCACCTCACGACTCTTTTGTAGGTAGACCTTCCAGTCACGAAAATCACTTAGAAAATTTTTTCAAGAATCTTATTTTCAAAGTGTTTCGCGGCTTACCCTGGCGACTTGATCCAGTCGCGAAAAATGCGTGTTTTGCGTTTTAAAGTCAGTTTTTAAAATAATTTTTAGTTTTCCCTCGAATTTTTATGACTGTTCATTGTCTTCCCCATTTCACTCCTTCAAACACACCGTGTCTCTCTTCGAAAATCCTCCATTTTTGCACCATTTCTTCTCAAATCTTCAAGAAAAAGGTATGGGTTTTCTCTTTCTCACTTCATATTTCATGATTTGAGCATTATTTTCTTGTTTTATGTGTTGGCATTGTGATTTGAGATATATCATGTTCATACATGGGTTGGACCTATTTTGTTGAGTGTATTTGGTTGGGTATTGGTGATATTGACTGTTGATTGCTTTTCTCATTGACTGTATTTATGGAATTTGTCCTCTGTGTTGTGTTTCTTGAATGTTTTGTTCTGTTCATATCATTTCATGATAAAAGGTCACCATGATAGTTATCTGTGACAGTGCAATGTTCAACGTTCATTTTCTACTGAGTTGTTTCTGAACAATCATCATTTTGGTCACCATTTAACTTCTCAGATATTCATTGCATCAGTGTTGCTTATTTTCTTTGTACTATCTTGGTTAATGTTCTGTGTTTGAGTCATATCTGTCTTTGATCTGTACTGCTTATTCAATTCTTCAACTAACTTGACTCTAATCAAATTAGGTTCCATGTTTTGGGTTTTTACTCTTGGTTTTCTGCTATGTGTCTTCTTTTTTGTAGATGTCATGTCGTTCCACTAAAGAAAAAAACATTGTAATTGATGTTCCATCCCCTGTTGCTAAGCGGACTCGTCGCTCGACTCAGTCGTCTAAAGATTCAGATATTGAGAAATTCAGGACTCCAACTGACTCACAAACTTATGACAACCTTTTCAGAAAGGCTCCCACTGTGGTGGAAAGGATTGTCAAATTTAATACATTGGAAACAACATTTATTCCCAAGTTGTTTAAAGCAAAAGATTGGGCTGATCTATTCAGGAACTTCGTGGACCCGATTGACGAATTGGTTAAGGAATTCTACTCTAATGCAAGATACACAGGAGTAGAGTTGAAGTGTTGGGTAAAAGGAAAAGAATTTTCCATTAATTCGGATTACATTGCGAAGACTCTTCGTATCACCAAACCAGCAAATGTGGATCTCACTCCATATGATGATAGAGAGCCTAAGCTACATGACATTAGTCAAGTTCTTAGACCTGAGCATGAGATTTCAAGCAAAGGTTCATCTATAAGCACTGCACAGTTTTCGCCTGAACTGACGAATCTGAAGTTGATCATGTTCTCCAACCTATACCCATTGTCTAACACTGCATTTATCAATCTTGGAAGAGCACAATTTCTCTGTGATCTCATTACCGGTGTACCGATTGATATTTGTGCCCACATATTTCAGACCATTGGGAAAGCAGTAGCTTGATCAGCAACCTGAACTTGCCTTCCTTTTTGCAGTCTCATCATGAAGATTTTGCTTCGTGTAGGTGTTCGTTCACTGTCAGATGGAAAGATTATACCGCGTTCTAGACCAATATTTATGGTGACTTTTCAAGCAAGCAAGAGTCATTCCTCTAGAACACCTAAGAGTGAGTCATCCACCTATGAAACTCCAACTGCTCATGCTTCAGTTACACTTGTGCAATCAACTAGCACTCCACCTATTCCCCCTGGATTTCAAATAGCGAAGCAAAGTTACTTGATTGAAAATGTGCTTCATCGAATTTCCGATTTGGAACGGCTTCTCCACTCCATCAACAACCAAACTCAAATGCGTCTCACAACTATCGAGACACAACTGGATGCTATGCAGCAAAAGCTGGAAGATAGCCTTTAGCTATTCATGCCAAAAAGGGGGAGAGCAGCACATAGTAAGGGGGGGAGCAGCACAAGAATGAGAAGGAGTGTGCATACTGAAAGGGGGAGTTGTGTGCTCAAAAAGAGTTGACATAGTTGATATACACTCACACATATATACCTGCCCTGTTTATAGTTATTTGCTTGCTAGTTTTTATATACTCCTATGTGGATATGTTTACAATACTTTTTGGGAAAACTTGTGGTTAACTGGTACACATATATATCTATATATTGTTTTTTAGTTTCATATTTGTACCGTCTGTACCTGTTGCTTTTGTAAGCTTTTAAGGTTTTTAGGTCTTTATACCCATGCTATGTAGCTTAAGTACTTGCTATTAAATGTCATGCATTTTCTTTAAGTACATCACTCTTGTGCCCTTGTAGGATCTTGTTCCTAGATGTATATATGTTTTGTGCATTGGTTAAGTGTTGGACATGCAAATGATACTTTGCAAATAAGCTTATTAGCTTGCATGTCCGGATGTTCATTCCTTGATTGAATGAGCATTGTGATCACTAATATATAGTGATTGCCTGTTTGGTCAAGCCATGGTTTATTGTTTTATCCCATTCTGTTTGATCGCATTGTGCTTGCTCCATATGCATTACAAGTTTTCTGCATACAACGAACTTATTGTGTTTTTGTGTTTCAGGAGATATTTGGTCTTATGGTTCAAGAGCTTCACAGATTCTAGAGTTAGGTGTGAGTGAGTTTTCCAACTGTTTCCAACTCATGCGTTAAGTCTAGAGTTTGTTGTAGGGTTTTGTCGCGGAATAGCCAAAGGGGGAGATTGTAAGGTTGAATTTAATCAACTATCTTGTTGGCTTTATTCCGTGCCAATCTGCTTGTATTTCAGCACTTAGAAACCCTGTATTTAGGTGGGATTCATGTAAGGGTAGTGAGTGAGAGAGTGTGAAGAAATGCTCAAGATTGTGCAAGGATGCAGGGATTTGCGGATGGGACTTACGGGTGACTAGCGATTGGTAAGCCGCCAACTGTAGCACACAAGTGAAGTGTGCGAGAAGATGAACAGTCACGCCAGCTAGTGCACTACAGGACAAAAGGTCCAGCCTGGCTGTTCTGTTATATCGCGGCTTGAACTCGCGACTCAGTCAAGTCGCGAGGCCAAGTCGCCAACTAGTTTTGTTTTGAAAAACCTGACTCTTCGCATTCCTATCTCACCCCAGTAAAAATACCCCTTATACCCACGAAATGTAGAGAGTCTCCAGAGAGAATTTTGAGAGAGAAATCCTAGAGAAAAACAAGATTGATTCATCTATAATTTTCACCTAAGAGACTCTTCAAATTTCTCTACTCTCACCCTCTTCATTGATACATCCTTGAGAGGTTCTTGAAAAAAAATCCTTTTCTCACCATACTCACTTCTGTGAGAAGGTCTTTTGGTGCTTAGGGAAGCAGTTTGGAAGGGACCAATGGTTATTGGTTGATGCTATGGGCTATAGCGGAATCCGGTAAGCTAGAGAAGAAAAAGGTTCGGCGCAACCTTGTTGAAGCAAGAAGCTTGGAGGGCTTAGGAACCTAGGTAGATTAGGCTTGGAGGGTCTATTGCTGTTCATGTATTCCAATTACATTTTCTAGTGGATTATTGACCGCTAGGAGGGCGGCGGAGAGGTTTTACGCCGAGGGCTTCGGTTTCCTCTTCGATAACACATCGCCGTGTTGTCTTTGTGTTTGCATTTCTCTTCCCTTAATCTTTGCCATTTAATTTATGCTATGGATGTGATTTTATTTGGTTTAGATTGTTTATCAATTCTATCGTTAGCTTATGTTCATGTTCCGCACATTTATTGTTTGATATTAAGCATGAATTGATAATTTGTAATTTGGGAGTCTAAACGTTCATTGTGTTTTACACTTTTTGAACATTCAAAGAACAATAATAACAAGAGAAAAAGAGAATTCTATTGACATGAAACTTCTGCTTATTAATTAAGAATTCCTTATCATCTGATGGCTATTATCTTACTCAGGCCAACTGCACCTCTAGCCTCATCATCTGATGGCTGTTATCAACACTCGATTACATGTTTACAACAATGATCCTCTTCGCAATCTACACTTTACAAGCTCTACTTGATTTGAGTTCAAACACCATCTGTTTATGGGTCACATAGTGTCAAGTTTGCATTTATTGAAATAAAGAATATTTTTTAAGTGTATCCTCAACTTATGTTTCTTTTAGTTTTTCCCCACCTCCTAAATTTTCCTCAAAACTGTTTTCCCAAAACTTGTGTTGTTTTTTCCTATTTTTATAGGGGGAGAAAAGTTTTTTTTTTAACCTTTGTTATTCTTAGAGGGAGTTGTTACTCTTCATAAGGGGAGTTGCCTCTATATTCTATAGAGCTGGATTCATTTGTTTCTTTGATTCTCTATTTTCTCTTGACTTTTGTTGCATATGTTTTTTGTTTACTCTTTGTTTGAATTGGCTTTGTCAATACGTGACAAAAAAGGGGGGAGAAATAGATGAAATGTGGGAATCTTGTTTGTTTTGTTTAGGGGGAGTTGAAATTGTTTTTGAAAGGGGGAGAAAATATATATATATATATATATATATATATTTTGTTTAGGGGGAGTTGAATTTTTTTTTTTTTTGAAAAGGGGAGAAAATAAATTTTTTTGATGTATCTAACTTAGGGGGAGGGTTAGTTTACACTTTTGTTTTTATATTTGTGTTTCATATTGTTTATATGTCGTTCTTTCCACACATGCGGTGATGTGTTTTTTTGGAGTGTTTTTAGGAAAGACAAGTACATTCTGACCAAGACCTTCTACCCCTTATTGCAACTTATAGGTTAAGAGTCTTAGATTGGGATTTGTGATGTATTTGGGCATTTTTAATGTATTGGGTTTGTATGGGCCAAAAATGAGGCTATCGGGCTGAAATCTCACTTGGGCTCACAATTTATTTGTATGGTGGGTTTGGATTTCCTACCTTGGGTTGTTCTTGACACAGAGACTCAATGAGATCACTTTTCTCTCTCTCTCTCTCACTCTGTTGCTCCGCTCTTCCTTCACTCTCTTCTACTCTTTGTTTCTTTCTCTCAATTCTCAAAACCTTCCAACCCTTTTTCCTCTTCCATTTCTCATATTTATACCCCCAAATTAGTGGAAAGGCTATGATCACCTCCATGGTTAGTGCAATGGGAGGTCCAATATTATCGACCATAAGTGGATGGTTAGGTGGGAGTGGGATATGGTGAAAGTGGCATTGGAACTTGATTCCTACTCCAGAAATCATGCCCGGAGGCGGTGCTTCTAGGCGTTTCCGGGTATGCAAATGATGATATGTTCAGACGTTACTCCTGTTTCATTGTTCGGTAAAGGTCCCCGAGTAAGGATCAGGTGAAAACACCTAGGCTTGTAGTTCATGTGGGCCTAGACCGAGGCCGTGGGCTGCACTGTTGCGTCGGAACTTGAGGCCCAAATGTGCTTAGGCTCCACGGGACCGTACCTTACCCCCTTGATTTGTGCCCGGCTAATCCGGTGGCCCTTGAGCCCAGCTCCTGACGAGGGAGTTAGCAACCATAGGCCCATTTGCGCAGTTTGGGCCCAATGTCCAGATGGTCCCAGGGGAGGCGCATCGTACATTAGCCCCTCCTTGATTCGTGCACGGCAACCGAGGACGAATCAAGGAGTCTCGGGCACAGTTTCCATTCGATAAAACCGATCGGCATGCATCGGGAGGTTGAGAGGCAAATTAATGCGCCTTGAAAGACGTGTCGTGCCTGACGGTTGGTTCTACCGTCATTATTTCCTGACGGTTTACGAACTGAGGCGGTGCGCATGCGACAGTTGTGATGGGACTTGTAGGGTTTCCCGCGCCTCATTTAATGGGTGGCATTTACTCTCCCTTTTGGCCCCTATAAATCCCCCATTCTGAATCACCTCTCCATTTTTTCAGTCTCCTCTTTCTGAATTTTCTCTTCTGCCGTGCATCCATTTGCGCGCTGTTTGATCAACCCAGAGCCTCTCCTTTCCCATTAGCTCTAAAGTAAGTTCTCTACCCCCTTCTGTTTCTTCAATTTCTTTCTTCCAGTTTCTTCTTTCTCATTTAGAGTTTTAGGATGGGTTACGCTCACCTTTTGAACATTGAGGCGTCTTTAGCCACTTTTAGGCAAAGGTTCAACGTCCCTGATGATGTGGAGGTGGCGTATTGCCACGAGAGTGAGTTCAGTTTCCACAGAGGGGCCAATACTGCTTTCTTCCCATCAATGTCAATCCTGGAGGGCGGGGTTAGGTTTCCTGTGGACCCGCCCCTTCTCTGCACCCTTAGATACTATGGGTTATGCCCTGACCAACTCCCTCCCAATTTTTACCGGGTAGTTAGTTGCTTCAGTAGATTAAATTAGATATACGGTTTGCAATTAGACCACTACGACATAAACCATATGTACAGCTTGTTCGGGAATAAGAATTCTAACTACTACTTAAAGGTTAGAGATATGAGGGTACGGCTCATCTCGTGCCTACCTGACTCTAATAGGAACTTTATCGGGGAGTTTGTCCGGGTCAATGGCAATTGGTTTGCCGGTGAAATCCCTTGCCCCCTTTCACGGTGCGAAGTGGGTTCGTATCACTCTCTAACTTATTCGTAATCTTTTCTTATGGTTATTTTACTTACCCAAATACTAACTTGTCGTTGTTCTGCTGCAGAAGGTAAAATTTTTACCCCGGACATAAGGGTTGTGCATGTCAGGGACCTGAACTTTATACTTAGGTCCGAAATTTTTGTTCATACCAACGGGCAGCTCCGGGCATCACACCTCATCCTCGGTTGCACCTCCGTGTACAAGACTTGGCAACCTTTTAGTCAAGCACTCACGGTTGACAGCCCATTGTTGTCTTACATTAATGTCCGGCACGCCAATTTTCTCCCTCCTAATCTAACTATCGGGGAAGCCCAAGACCGAGGTCCCAATTATTTAACTGCGGAAGACCGTGTCCCAGTTAGAGACGAATCCACAGAATGTGTTTCCCGGGCTTTGCGGGAACTAGCACACGCTCCCGTTGAAGGCCAAGCAGAAGAGGCCGAGGAACGAGAGGCCGAGCAAGCATTAGTCGAAGAAGAAGAAATGGTGACCAAAAAGAAGTTAACTACCGATCGGTTCCTATCCAGCTCACGGCCTTTAGCTCAGCCGCAGCAACCTCGTCCAGCAGACCGTACTCTTCCTCCTTCTGACTGGCAGAAAAAGAAACAGCGCTTGGACGATCACCCGGCCAGAACCACAGACGAGGCGCCTACCAAGACTCCTCCTCGCCCCTTCAGAGGGATTGTAATTCAGGAGCCAGTAAGCAGCACCCAACCCGCAGCTCCTGGCGGTACTGAAGTCGCCTCCTCTTCACGAGCTGTTCCTAACTGGCAGCCAACTTTTATGCTGGGCAGTGCGCCTTTGTTGGCCATTGCGAGTGTGAAAATGTGGGCTCAAGATGAAGGGGGAAGGGTGGCAGAAAGCTTGGTGAGCGGGTTGCTGCTGCCCGAGGATGTGCATTTTTGGTTCAGAGGCTCCAAGGACTCCATTATACGGCGGTTACAGTGGCACTCCATCGCGGTAAGCATTTCTGCTTTGCTTTTCATTTATCTCCTCCATACACTTTGCTAACTTGGATTTGGTGATGTTGCCAGGCCGCGCAACTTACCCACATACTTCGCGAGAGGGCTAGTGAGCTTGCTGAAGATGCCAAGCAGGAGAGGGCGCTCAAGGAAGTCGCTATCAACACGGCCCAGGATAAGGTTAAGGAGGCTGAGGTGGCTGGTCAGAAGGCACAATCTTTGGAGGCTGGGTGGCAGCTGGCTGAACAAAGGCTGGCCGAGATGGAGGGGAGATTGGGGGAGGCCGAGCTGAAATTGGCTACGACCAAGAGTCTGAACTCGGTTCGTGACAGAGAAGTTACTGAACTTAAGGCTACCTTGGAGGCTTGTGAGACCAAATGGTATGACGAGGGGTTCGCGGACGTGGAGAACTTCGTGGAGCCCGTCGTTCTTCAAGCTCGGGCTCAGGGGTTTGAGAAGGGCTGGTTAGCTGTTCTTCAAGTAGTGGGGATTTCCGGGGACTCGCAATTATGGAATTTAGAAAAGATCCCCTGCCCCGCTGTTGCTCTCCCAGTCCAGAGTTAGGCTGAGGCTGCCGATGACGAAGATACTCTCAGCATGATGGCATTGGTAGAAGCCATTGATACTCATGTAGAGAACCCTGATATGGAGGCCACGGGCAACCTCAATGCCCTGGGTCATGTTGAAAACTGAAGGCCAACCACCGAGGATGCCGCCGGACAAACCTCAGATGACATAGTTTAGCTTTTTCAAACCAACCCGGCCGTTTAATACCTCTTAAACTTAGTTTTTCTTCTACACTTATCTTTTATTTTCTTGGTATTGCCTAGTCACCGGGTTGTGGTGGCCGAATATCTTTTACTTTCCTGTTGTCTTTTATCTTCTTGGCATTGCTTTGTCACGGGGTCATGGTGACTGAACAATTTACTTCTGTCTTATGACTTTGACGTTAAGTTTATTTTCCTTGAAGTTACCGGGTTATGGTAACGAGGACAAATATATATATATATATATATATATTTTTTTTTTTTTGGTTATCCATCCTTTATTTGTTTTAAATGTTTTATTATTTGGTTATGAGAGCCAAGCATCCCATGGCTTACTATTTTATTGATATGATTGTTTTTGCTTGCCCCTTACTCATTATTAAAGCCAGCCGGCTATCCCTAGCAGTCGTGATTTTCACCTAACGCAGTGGTCGGTAAGGGCTCGAGGAAATTTTTGGAATGTGAAAGAAACTCCTTACCTGGTGCAAGGTTGCGCGGCCACGATGGCCTTTACCGACGGGGATTCCGTTAGAATGCTATTAGGAACACTTAGCGAAGGAGACTAAGCCCAGAGCGTATTCTTGATTCGCTCTAGGTTGGGGTTTCCACTTGCCCTTGGGGAATTTAGAATAAGGTTGCTACCTGCCTAGCAATGAAGACCGAACCGGGGACAGGTTTCCGTTCTTAGGGCATTTTCAGGCTAAGGTTTCTACTTGCCCGGCAATGAAGATCGGACCGAGGACGGGTTTCTGTCCTTAGGAAATTTAGGCTAAGGTTTCTTCCTGCCCAGTGATGAATATCGAATCGGGGACAGGTTTCTGTCCTTAGGAAATTTAGGCTAAGGTTTCTTCCTACCCGGTGATGGATATCGAACCGGGGACAAGTTTCCATCCTTAAGAAATTTAGGCTAAGGTTTCTTCCTGCCTGGTGATGGATATCGAACTGGGGACAGGTTTCTGTCCTAAGGAAATTTAGGCTAAGTTTTCTTCCTGCCCGGTGATGGACATCGAATCGGGGATAGGTCTCTGTCCTTAGGAAATTCAGGCTAAGGTTTCTTCCTGTCCGGTGATGGATATTGAACCGGGGACAGGTTTCTATCCTTAGGAAATTTAGGCTAAGGTTTCTTCCTGCCCGGTGATGGATATCGAACCGGGGACAGGTTTCTGTCCTTAGGAAATTTAGGCTAAGGTTTCTACCTGCCCGACGATGAAGATCGGACCGGGGACAGGTTTCTGTCCTTAGGAAATTTTTTCGCAAAGTTTCTGGTCACTTGGTAGTGGTGATCGAACGGGGACTAACAATGGGATTAAGTATACGTGCGCGGGCAACACAGTTATGCATGCATGGCATTGCTTTTAGCTTACAACACAATTTACAATCGATCAGTGATAAAACTTTTTAAGATTATGGACATTCCATGGCCGAGGTAATGGCCTCTCATCCAAGTTCTCCAAGTAATATGCTTCAGCGCCAGCGATTGCAGTAACTCGGTAGGGTCCCTCCTAAGTCTAGGCTAGCTTCTCGGAGTTTGTATCTCGCATATTTCCCACCGCTTTCCACAGTACCAAGTCCCCAATGCCAAATTCCCTCGTCATTACACCTCGGTTACAAAGGCGGGCAAGTTTTTGCTGATATTTGGCCAGTCGGATTGTCGCTGCTTCCCGGCGCTCTTCCAACCAGTCCAAGCGTTCCACCATTAGCTGGCCATTTTCGGTGGGGTTGAAACCTTCTACTCGCGTGCTGCAAAGGTCTACCTCAATTGGTATCACTACTTCAGCTCCGTACGCCAAGGAAAACGGAGTCTCACCGGTGGACCTTCTAGGGGTTGTTCGGTAAGCCCACAAAACGTTAGGCAGTTCTTCAGCCCATCTGCCTTTTGCACCATCCAATCTCTTCTTTAGCCTGTTCAAGATCGCCTTGTTGGTGGCCTCGGCTTGACCGTTGTTTTGCGGATAAGCTGGTGTGGAATACCTGTTTTTGATGCCGAGATCACTACAAAATGCACGGAAAGCTTTACTGTCAAATTGCAGCCCATTATCAGATATCAACGAGTTCGGCACCCCGAACTGGGTGACGATATTTCTCCATATAAATTTTTTGACATCCATATCGTGGATATTAGCTAAAGCCTCTGCCTCGGCCCATTTGGTGAAGTAATTTACGGCCACCAGTACAAATCTTCGATTGCCGGTTGCTCGAGGAAATGGGCCAAGAATATCCAGCCCCCATTGCGCGAAAGGCCAATGACTGCTCACCGTGTTGAAGTGACCTGCAGGTTGATGGATCAGTGGTGTGTGCTTTTGACACTTTTCGCATTTTTGCACGTATTCGGCGGCGTCCTTCTGCATCTGCGGCCACCAAAACTCTTATGTCATTGCTCGATGTGCCAACAAGTGTCCCCCCACATGACTGCTGCACACTCCGCCATGAAGTTCGGCCAGTAGTTCACCCACCTTACTTAGGTGCAGACACAAAAGGTACGGCCCCCCAAAAGACCTTCTGTACATCTGGCGTTTTGCTAATAGCCAGTATTGAGGTGCTACTTGGTGAACCCTACTGGCCTCCTTCTCGTCACTCGGGACACGTTCCTCTGCTAGAGATTCAATGATTGGGTCCATCTAGCTCGGTTCGGCCGCCGCAATCGGGGCTACCTCGACCCCCTCTATGCCAACACTATCCATCACACGGATGCTCGGTTCCGGTATTAGTTCCACCCTGATCTGTTGAGGGACCCCCTCTGTCGTCGACGATGCTAGCGTGGCTAAGGAGTCGGTATGCTTGTTCTATGCCCGGCCCACTTGGGACACCTTCACCAAGCCAAACTTGTTCATAACCTGCCTCGCCAACTGCAAGTATGCCTTCATCTGGGGGCCTTGGCCTCAAAGGTCCCCTGGATTTGGTTAACAACTAACTGGGAATCCGAATATATTTCCACGCCCCGGGCTCCCATTCCCAGCATCACTCTCAATCTGGCAAGTAAGGCTTCATATTCAGCCTCGTTGTTAGAGGCTTTGAACCCAAGCCTAAAAGAATGCTCCAATCGTATTCCCCCTGGGGTGAGAATAACGATGCCGGTGCCGGACCCCAAGGCACTCGACGCTCTGTCCACAAATACCTTCCACGGGCGACTCTCGACGTGGCAGACCATCTCCCCGTCGTTCCTAGGAGAAAACTTCGCAACGAAATCGGCGAGGATCTGCCCCTTCACTGCATTTTGTGGCCGGTAACGTATGTCAAAGGAACCCAGCCGTGTCCCCCACTTAGCGATTCGGCTCGTGAAGTTAGATCTTCTCAGTAATGACTGCAAAGGATACTCGGTCAGGACATACACTGTATGGGCTTGAAAATAATGCGGCAACTTTCTTGTAACGTGTATCAGGGCAAGCACTAACTTTTTAAGAGGCAAATACCTTGTCTCGACGTCAACCAAAGTCTTACTGATGTAATACACAAGATGTTGCACCCCTCCGATCGCTGAGCAGCACGACACTTACTGCATGTTCAGACACTGACAGGTACATGAAAAGATCTTCCCTAGGTTCCGATGCTGTTATCATGGGTGCTTGCATTAGGTACTCCTTCAGATCCCGAAAAGCTCTATCGCATTCCTCATTCCACAGAAACCCTTTCCATTTCTTCAAAAGCTAATAGAATGGCCAGCAGTGATTGGCGAACTTGGAAATGAATTGGTTCAGGGCAGCCAGCATTCCTGTCAACACTTGCACCTCCTTCGGGTTACTCGGAGGCTTCAGTCGTTTCACGGCTTCTATTTGATCCGGGTTCACCTCTATTCCCCAGCTAGTGATCAGATATCCTAGGAAATTACCAGCCCCCATACCAAAAACACATTTCTCAGTATTTAGGCGTAACTTATGCTGCCGAAAAATCTCAATCACCCCCCCGAGATCCTCTATATATTGTCCCTCCTGTTTACTCTTTACCACCATGTCATCGATGTACACTTCGATCATTCGTCCTATTTTATCCCGGAACATCTTCGTCATCATTCGCTGGTAGGTGGCCCCAGCATTCTTTAAACCGAAAGGCATTACGACATAATGATAATTGGCATCTGGGGAGATGAATGCCGTCTTTTCTTGATCCTCGGGAGCCAAAGCAATCTGGTGGTACCCCTAAAAGGCATCCAAGAAACTCATCCTCAAATGCCCATACGTGGCATCTACCAACTGGTCGATCTTTGACATGGGAAACGAGTCTTTTGGACAAGCTCGGTTCAGGTCTATAAAATCTACACAAACCCTCCACTTGTCACTCTTTTTCTTCACCACCATAGTATTTGCCAGCCATTCCGGGAAGTAAATTTCCCTTATTGCCCTAGCTTCCTTCAGCCTTTGAATCTCCGCCTTTACTACCTCAATGTGCTCCTTGGCTGACTTCCTCGACCTTTGCTTTTTAGGAGGGAACGAGGAGTCTACGTTAAGTCTATGAACAATAAACTCAGGATCTACTCCAGGCACTTCATATGGACTCCAAGCAAACACATCTACATTCTGTATAAGGAATACCAACATTTCTACCTTATCCTGACCCACAAGTCCTTTCCCCACTTGAAAATACCTACCTACATCCGGCAGTATTCTTATCTTCATCAATTCTTCGGCAACTCCACCCCCTCTCTCCTTTTGCGAATCCTGTAATTGCTATAAAACGACCCCCTGTGATGGGTCCTCTTGCTTGGCATGATCACCCTGGCTTGTTTGTCCTTTTTCCTAGTTGACTATGGTGACTAAGCATTGTCTGGCCGTTTGCTGGCTTCCTCGCACCACTGCAATACCATGCTCGGTTGGAAATTTGACTTTCACGTGCAGGGTGGACGGAACAGCCCCTATTGCGTGAATCCACGGCCTTCCTAGTATTGTCGTGTATAGGGAGAATGAAGTAACCACTATTAATGTTACCACCACCTCCTTGCCCTCCATATTCACAGGCAGGGAAATTTGCCCCTCGGGAACTACCAATCTGCCATCAAACCCGACCAAAGGTGTAGTATACTTGGAAAGATCTTCATTTTTCAACCCGAGCCCCCTGAATAGATCCGGATACATCACATTGGCCCCGCTTCCCTGGTCTATCATCACTCTCTTCACCAGGAAGCCGTTTATCCGGGCGGCGACTATTAACGCATTG
Organism: Quercus aquifolioides; assembly: GCA_019022515.1. Lineage (NCBI taxonomy): Eukaryota > Viridiplantae > Streptophyta > Magnoliopsida > Fagales > Fagaceae > Quercus > Quercus aquifolioides. The sequence goes on along the minus strand of CM032332.1, from coordinate 6,786,323 downwards.
TCGTGTGGTTGGATTGTTCCCTTTAAATCGTTATCACCGAAAGCGATAGGTTCCCGGGCGAGTTTTATCCTCTTTTCGGATGGTTGTGTATCTGAGTTGCCTTCAACTGGCACTACAGTTAACACCCCTTTCTTTCTTGCCCTAGTGAGGCTCCTCGGAGGAGCATGGATAACTCCAATAAAGGGTTACCCCTTTGTGGAGCGCCTCGCCCTATTCCTCTATCCCTGGCGTCTACCACAAATTCCTTTAAGTACCCGGCCTTGGCCAGCTGTCCGAGATGGTCTCTCAACACTCGGTACTACTCGGTAGTATAGCCCTTATCTTTATGATAAGTGCAGTATAAGTTTTGATTCCTCCTAGAGGGGTCTCTGCCCATCCTGTTTGGCCACCTAAAGTATGGCTCGTGTTTAATCTTATCTACAATCTTATGCACTGGCTCTTTAAACGTCACATTTACCTCCCCTGCTGGTGCGTTTGGCTCTTGGATCCTTAAATCCCCTCGGGTCCTTGGTTGAAAGCCACCTTGCTGAGGACGACTCGTTATTGGCGCCTTGCCAGCCGGTCATCTTCCAGCCGTTTATATTCTTCAATGCACCTCATCAGCTGCCTCATATCCTCGGGAGGCTTCTTAGTTAGTGATTCCCTCAGCCCGGAATCCTCGGGCAGTCCCATTCTAACGGTGCTCACATCAATCTTCTCGTTCCCTTCGTCGATTTCGTTATAAAGCTCCCAGTACCAGCTAGCATAACTGCGGAGGGTTTCTCCTACCCTCATTTTCATGGATGCGTCTATCGGTTGTGGCACCCGGCTACATGTCACAAACCGGATTCCAAACTCCTGTATCAGCTCAGCAAAATTGTGGATGGAGCCTTTCCGTAACTCGTTAAACCATCTCAAAGCGGTGGGGCTAAGGCTTGAGGTAAAAACCTTGCACATCAGCGTGTCGTTGTGGGTATGCAGAGACATCATCTGGATATAGTGACTGACGTGCTTTATCGGGTCCGTTTTCCCATCGTAGGAGTTGAACGGAGGGCGTGTGAATCTGTTCAGCATAGGGGCCCGCTCAATGTCAGCTGTGAATAGAGATCGAGCAGCTCTGCATAGTGCATAGCTCATTGTATCCATGGCCGCATTATGGGGTAGTTGTTCTTCGGGGGAATCCGAACCTTGATCTGCATATTCCCATGATCGTGAACGGTCTCGATGTTGACGAGATTCCCGTGAATGCGAGTGTTCCCTTCGCCGTCGCGATTCTCGTGAATGGGAATGTTCCCGGCGGTAATAGGATCTAGATTAATTGAATCCCGTTTCATGATTGTCCTTCTCGGTACCGGGTCTTCTTTATCGGTTGTCTCTGTCCCTTCTACGGTTCCTGTTCTTTGCCTCCAACTCTAGGTTCCTCACCAGCCTGCGCAACCGTTGAAGCTTTTCATCCCTCTCGTCAAACTGCCTGTGCCCCGAAGCACCAGATACTGTTCGTTGTGTTTGGTACGACCCCTCTCCAAGGCCAAACTGTTCTTCCTCTAGCTCACGGTCCCCATCCTCGCGCCTCTTCTACCTCCTTTCTTGCTAGGAGGATCCCCGAGAAGATCCCACTGAGCCACTTTCAGCATCACTCCTCGAACGTCTCCCAGACATCCTTTCGGGCCTGAGTCTCAGCAGAACCATGGCGTTGTAGGAGATTCCCACAGACGGTGCCAATTGTGCGGGCCAAAAATGAGGCTATCGGGCTGAAATCTCACTTGGGCTCACAATTTATTTGTATGGTGGGTTTGGATTTCCTATCTTGGGTCGTTCTTGACACAGAGACTCAATGAGATCACTTTTCTCTCTCTCTCACTCTGTTGCTCCCCTCTTCCTTCACTCTCTTCTACTCTTTGTTTCTTTCTCTCAATTCTCAAAACCTCCCAACCCTTTTTCCTCTTCCATTTCTCATATTTATACCCCTAAATTAGTGGAGAGGCTATGATCACCTCCATGGTTAGTGTAATGGGAGGTCTAATATTATCGACCATAAGTGGATGGTTAGGTGGGAGTGGGATATGGTGAAAGTGGCCTTGGAACTTGATTCCTACTCCAAAAATCATGCCCAGCGGCGGTGCTTCTGGGCGCTTCCGGGTATGCAAATGATGATATGTTTGGATGTTACTCCTGTTTCATTATTCGGTAAAGGTCCCCGAGTAAGGATCAGGTGAAAACACCTGGGCCTGCAGTTCATATGGGCCTAGACCGAGGCCGTGGGCCACATTGTTGCGTCGGAACTTTAGGCCCAAATGTGCTTGGGCTCCACGGGACCGTACCTTACCCCCTTGATTCGTGCCCGGCTAATCCGATGGCCATTGAGCCCAGCTCTTGACGAAGGAGTTAGCAACCATGGGCCTATTTGCGCAGTTTGGGCCCAATGTCCAGATGGTCCCAGGGGAGGCACACCGTTTAGGGTTGTTCTTGTATTTGAGCATTTCATTTTGTATGTAAGTTTTGTCACAAATTGCCGAATAGGAAGATTGTTAGGTTCTAAAAGTTTAAAACAATTAGGAAATCGGGAACACAAACTTGTCTAGATATAGATCATAGAGTCTATAGGTATTATTAGACAATGCTCAAGGTGATTCAAGTCAAGATTCAAGAACATACAAGCTGCAAAAAGAAGATTTCAGAATCTGCCTGATTCGATCGATCGAAGAACAGGCTCGACCGATCGAAATACAGGTCTGCAGAATTTTAAGTTCGGCTCAACAGCAGTTCAAGCCCAAAAAGGATTAGGGTTTCAGATCTACTTCTTCTAATATATAAAGGAAACCCTAAGCACGTTTTTATAAGGCTTTTTAGAGAGAGAAGAGTGTGCTTCTTTTGTATTTAGGGTTTTGTACCCAAAAAGTTCTCTCATGTCTTCTACTGGTGTTATTCCTTGAAGAATCTCAAGATTCGGTGTTACAGAAGTCGTTGCCTTATCTAGTCATCAAAGGTGCTGATGATCTAAACTTTCAAGGGTGGTCTTGGAGTCACAAACAGGAGAGTTTGTGTTTTTTATCACAAGTGTGAGTGCTTGTGTTGCAAAGGCCTAATAGAGGAGTCCATGGATTCGGAGCCTACACGTGGTCGTGTCAGTAAGTTCTACATGTGGTAGCAATAGGATGTTAATGGTCTAAATCTTATTGTAAACTTCAATTCTTTCTAGTGGACTTGCTTTTTACCTTAAAGATAGCTAGATTAAATCCTCTCCAGGTTTTTTTACCGATTTGGTTTTCTTGGGTCAGCATATCGTTGCATTATTTACTTTTCCGCTGCTTTACATGATAAGACTTTATTGTTTTAACCTAGATCTGTATAATAAACTTAAGTATTCACTTGGTTAATTAATTAGGTTAAACAATCTAGTTTACATGATCTAAAAACCTAACAAATAAACATAACAATAAGTAGTTCTAGCTTCTAAGTATAAATCCCCTTAGAGTAGAAGAGAAGGTGTATTATATAAAACGTAAATCGAACCTGACTTAACTCATGTCGCACGCATTTTACAAGGTGGAGCAATGCATAAAGTGGCAGAAGTTGGCTTTGTTATGGGATTTTAAGAGTTCGCAGAGGCAGAGCAGATGCAAGTAATAAGCAAGAGTAATTCCTGGCTTGCTCTTAAACAGTGTGTGAAGTGTGAGAGCCATTCACAATGGTCAATCCCTCAAGTCTTCTAATATTGTCGTTTTTTCAGCCACTGACAAGCTAAGTTCAGAATCTTTGAGTAGATTTTTTTGGTCTTTTCAGAGATAGCTACGTCTCACTCACCCACTGACATGTTAAGTTTTATTAAAATTTTATTGTGAAAGTATTAAGAAAATGTTATGAACTTAATATTTTTCAATAATTTTTCTATTTGCTTATAACATTTGAGACTAACTAATTTTTTTTTTTTTTTTTAATTTTATAAATTGTAGATTTTATCAATTGAATTAATTGAAATCCAAATATTTGATGTATTGGACTAAATTAGTGAGATCATAACAATTCTTTGTTTGTTTTAATAAAAGAAGATTAATTGCAACAACTAAAACAGGAACAACAAGAACCTTGGAGACCTGGCCATCTTCAATCTGCTTCAGACCCAAAAACACTTAGTAGCAGTGTGTGTAATGTGAACCATGGACAATGGTCTAGTCTCTCTTTAAGAATATTGTCTTCTTCACCAACCAATAAGAACTCAACTTTTTTCTAAGAAATTATTAGGCCCTCAACGGATAAGAATTCAATTTGTACTGAGAAATTGTCAGGTATTTCCGGTGGAGGCTCCCCCTCATCAAAAGGGATGGGCCAAGGGGTAGGACCCCAAAAGGACATGTCTCATTTATTCCAAAGTTTTTATTTATTTATTTTTAGAATCTCCTTTATTACAAAGTAAAATCAGCTAACTAAACATAGTAATGTGAGATATATGATGGAAATGAAAATCAAGCATGTTAAAACTTAAAAAGGACATATAATATTTTCCAAAATTTATCAAGCCGGGAATTATGATTTTAACAAAATTACTTTTAAAAGAATTTACAATTGACACAATTTTTATTATAGGCTGTAAGGTTGAATTTAATCAATCATCTTGTTGGTTTTATTTCATGCCAAATTTGCTTGTAATTTAGCAATTAGTAACCCTGTATTTAGGTGAGAATCATGTAAAGAGTGTGAAGAAATGCTCAAGATTGTGCAAGGATGCAGAGATTCCCAGCTGGGACTCGCGGTGACTTGCGATTGGCAAGCTGCCAACTGTAGCACACGAGTGAAACGTGTGAGAAGATGAACAGTCACGCCAACTGGAGCACTACAGGAAAAAAAGTCCAGCTTGGCCGTTCTGTTATCTCGCATCTTGAACTTGCGACTCAGTCAAGTTGCAAGGCCAAGCTGCCAACCAGCTCTGTTTTGAAAAACTTGACTCTTCGCATTCCATTCTCACCCTAGTATAAATACCCCTTATACCTACGAAATGTAGAGAGTTTCTAGAGAGAATTTTGAGAGAGAAACCCTAGAGAAAAACAAGATTGATTCATCCACAATCTTCACATAGAGTCTCTTCAAATTCCTCTACTCTCACTCTCTCCATTGTTACATCCTTGAGAGGTTCTTACCCAAATCCTTTTCTCACCATACCCATATTTGTGAGAAGGCTTTTTGGTGCTTTGGGAAGTAGTTAGGAAGGGACCAATGATTATTGGTTGATGCTATGGGCTATAGCGGAATCCGGTAAGTTAAAGAATAAATAGGTTCGGCGAAACCTCGTTGGAGTAAGAAGCTTGGAGGGCTTAGGTACATTAGGTAGATTAGGCTTGGAGGGTCTTTTGCTGTTTATATACCCCAACTACATTCTTTAGTGGATTATTTACCACTTGGAGGGCAGCGGAGAGGTTTTACGCCGAGGGCTTCGGTTTCCTCTTCGATAATACATCGTTGTGTTGTCCTTGTGTTTGCATCTCTCTTCCCTTAATCTTTGCCTTTTAATTTCTGCTGTGGATGTGATTTTAATTGGTTTAGATTGTTTATCAATTCTGTTATTAGCTTATGTTCATGTTCCGCATATTTATTGTTTGATAATAAGCTTGAATTTGTAATTTGTAATTGAGGGTCTAAACGTTCATAGTGTTTTCAACGCTATTTGAACATTCATAGGCTAATCACGATATATCATATTAATATTTATGAAAAATTTTATACTTTTTGAATTAATAAAAATCTAAGTTAGGTACTTCTTAAAAAAATAATAATAATAAAATAGGTAAAAAAAATAAAAAAAATAAGTACACTTTGCAATAGTTTTCAATAAGTTTTTTTTATTATTATTACGTTAACCGTGTTAGCAATTGCACACCTTATCATGTAAATATATATATTTTTTATTTTATTATTTTTGAGTTAATGAATTAATAGTAAGGACTAAATTACCTATAAATTGAAAATAATATAAACCAAATTAATTGTTTTAATGTTTTTTTTTTTTTAAGAGAAACTCTTCATGACCAAATTAACTGTGAGGTGTGACCCAAGGTGTAGGACCAAAATGCCGTCTGTTTAAAGCTGTTTTGTTTTGTCCATTTATGCCACGTGAAAGATTGTCGCAGACTCCGATGGGAGAGTAAGGGCTTGTTTGGTTTAAAAAAAGTGGTCACTCATCACTCATCACTCAGTTTTCATCATCCATCACTCATCACTCATCACTCAAAATATCCCAATTTCCTTATTTCACCCGTTTGGCACATATTTTCAACCTTCCATCACTCAAATTTTTTTCCTTTTTGTGGGACCCATGCCTGAACAATGTTCAGAAACTGCTGTTAACCTACCCGCCAAGCCCTCATCTCCCACCATTTTCTTCCCTGCACATTTCATTTTGTTACCACCACAGTCACAGTTTAACACAAACTCCATCCACAGTTTAACCAAAGAAGTACAAACAACAAAAACTCTCAACAATTTAACACCACCTAAAGCAACTCATCACCCCAAATTCAAAACTCCATTCATGCTTATTTATGATACACCACGAAATTATAAAAAAAAAAAAAAAAAAAAAAAGAGCTTCCAAATCAAAAACGAGCTTCCAACAGAGCTATTCCTAGCGTCGAAATGAGCTTCCAGATCGAACCGGCGCCGAAACGAGCTATTCCTGGCGCTGAAACGAGCTATTCCTGACGCTCCGGCCAGATCGTTGTTGTGGATGCCGATTTCGACGCTCCGGCCAAATCGGAAGAAAGCTGTGGATGCCGACGATAGTAGCGAAGAGGGGAACGAGTGCGTGGTGGAGCTTTTCGGCATGTGATCGAAGATCGACGCCGATGATCTCTCGGCTTGGGTCGGTGTGGGTCGGCGTGTGAGTGACCGGTGGGAGAAGAACAAAAAAGAAAGAACACTGAATCGGAAGAAAGCAAAAAGAAGAAGAGATAAAGAAGAAGAGAAGAAAGGAAAAAAAGAAAAGGAAAAAAAGAAAAAGAAAAAAAAGAAAATAAAAGAGAGAGTGACCGGTGAGATGTCAGATTTGGGGCCCACAATCTCCACCTATTTACTAACATGCCACTGAATATCAGATTTTGAGTGATGAAAACAAGTGAAACCTGTTTTCATTTTTCATGACTTGATCCGGTTTTTTGAGTCACAGAATCACCAAAATTGAATCACCAAAACATGAGTCATGGAGTCCAAACAAGATGTTTTCTGTGGGCCCCATCAATTTTGGATCATGAGTGATGAAAACAGGATCATATCACTCAAAACTCACTACATCCAAACATGCTCTAAATGATTGAAATTTTTATTTTAAACTTTGTGTTTTACCGCATGATAACAGACTCAAGTAGCATGCATTTGACAAAGCCGAACATGAGGGAAGGGAAAAAAAATAAGAGCATGCGGAGGTGCAGAAGTAGATGCAAGTAATAAATAAGAGTAAGACCTGACATCATGATCTTAATTGATGAGTGAAATGAACCATTCACACTGGTCAATCCCTCTAGTCTTCCTATGTTTGTCTTTTTCACGGTTTCACCAACCAACAAAATATGGGTGGAAAGGGATGGCATTTTAATGGGGAGGGCCAACGTATAAATTTTCTATTTTAGTATTAACCATAGGAATGTACAGTATTTAAGTGTCTATTTGATCATGTGAATTGCACATTATATTTAATCATATATCAATTTTGTTAAAATCGAGTTCCAAAATAGGAACATCTTACTAAATAGTTTCAAAACAGAAGCAATTTGCTACATAGTTTTCAAATTAGGGGTAAATACCCATTTTGGCCCTAAATTTAGTATACAAAAATGGGTATTTACCCCTAATTTGAAAACTATGTAGCAAATTGCCCATATTTTGAAACTATTTAGCAAAATGCTCATGTTTTTGGAACTTGATTTTAACAAAATCGAGTTATAGGTGTAACTTGACATTGCTAATGTCGAGTTCTATGTATGTTTTGCCACTTAAATTTTTATGAAAATTTATGTGCAACTGAACATTGCTAATGTCGAATTCTACTTAAAAATATACATAGAACTCAATTTTAAGGATATCGAGTTTTACATAACACTCAATTTTGTCGGAAATAAAGGCATTTTACTAAATAATCTCAAAATATGAGCATTTTACTACATAGTTTTCAAATTAGGGATAAATACTCATTTTTCTCCTAAAAGCATAACACATATACATATTATATGTGTCACACAATTAAGTCTAATATGGACAATATATAAAATACTGCTTATGTGAATAGTCGTATTTTTCATGTTAAAAAACTATACAAAGACAGCACGTTCATTAATCATTATATTGTATTGTATTTGTATTTATTTTTAACTTTTCTCAATATATATATATATATATATATTGTATTTATTTGCTATGTTACCACCACCTAGTTGCTAGTTCTTGGGGAGAGGGGAGGATGTGGGTTTGAGCAGAGGAGATAGCATATATAGTATGTAATATTTGCTAACCATTTCAGAAATAAAATATTTGCTATGTTTTCTATAAATGTACAATTTGTACTGTAATTTTTTTTTTCATTTTTAAAATTCCACCTATAATTTTCATGCAATAATTTTTAGTAATTACATTGTTGGACCGTGTGCCTTACCAATCCATCCAACCACTAATTGGTGAAGGATGAGGGGGCCCAAATCTTTTATAGCATTCGATTACAGGCCAAGCCCATTGGTATTGGAGCGAATTGTGAAATCTCTCACAATCCCTCCCTCACAATGCGGCTCCAATGACTCGAACCTATGACCGGGCTCTGATACCATTTGTCGGATTGTGTGCTTTACCAATCCATCCAACCACCAATTGGTAAAGGATACGGGGCACAAATCTTTTATAACTTTCGATCGCAGACCAAGCCCATTGGTATTGGAGCGAATTGTGAAATCTCTCACAATCCCTCCCTCACAATGCGGCTCCAATGACTCGAACCTATGACTGGGCTCTGATACCATTTGTCGGACTGTGTGCCTTACCAATCCATCCAACCACCAATTGGTGAAGGATGAGGGGGCACAAATCTTTTATAGCATTCGATCGCAGACCAAACCCATTGGTATTGGAGCGAATTGTGAAATCTCTCACAATCACTCCCTCACAATGCGGCTCCAACGACTCGAGCCTATGACCAGACTCTGATACCATTTGTCGGACCGTGTGCTTTACCAATCCATCCAACCACCAATTGGTGAAGGATGAGGGGGCACAAATCTTTTATAGCATTCGATCGCAGACCAAGCCCATTGGTACTGGAGGGAATTGTGAAATCTCTCACATACATAAATCAACTTATATTGGTTTTTTTTTACATTTTTCTCTTGAATTAAAAATTTTGTTTCTTTATTTTTCTATCTTTGTATTTTCTTTTCTTATATATATTAATAGCCAAAGCTTAAATTCTCAATTAAATCCATGTTTAGTATATGATTAGAAGTGTAAACAAGATCAAACTAAAACCTTTTATTCTAAATGTTTTTAAAAAAAAAGATTATATATATATATATATATATATATAAAATAAAACAGAAAAAGGCCATAGTGGCTAATGTATCCAAGCTCAATTGGAGATACTATATTACTATATCTATCACTTCCAGATCTGACAAAATACATAAAATTAATATAGGCAATTTAACATACAAATCAATTGAGCTCAAATGCTGCAGAGTATAATTGAATTGTTACTGGATTGTTTTTTTTCTTTCTTTTTATTTATAAATACGGTAGAATTTAAACCTAAAAATCCACTTTATGATGATTGTTCTTATTATCGACTTAGGTAGGGTTTGAACCCTATATCTTATTTGACAACAAAAAAATTTACTAGTTGAGACAAATCCTGAATTTAATACGATGCATCAATTAGTTAATTATTTCACACATTGTCCTTTTCCTAATTTCACATTATCATTAATCCAAACAATTAGCAACTCTGTTACTAGAAAAACAAAATTAATACAAAGACATCAAAACAACCTATTGCTTTTCAACATGTACTACTGGATTTTGACGTTTTCCTGAAGCACCAACACATTGGGTGATTGTAAAATAGAAGTTGCCTTGGATTCAAATTCAACAACATCAGGCACTGCTCGATTCTGAAGTTTTCTTGAACCACCAACTTCATCTTTCTTTGGGTTATTGAGGCACAGATTCCTTGTACAGTGGAAGCTGACTTGACTTGTGCAATTGCTTTGGGTCTAATTGTGAAAACCTAGAATAGAAGAAAGGCTTCCACTTTTGTTTGGAAGGTCCGTTTGAAAACCTAGAATAGAAGAAATTCTTCTCCAAAGAACTAACTTTTTTCAAGACGCTCAGCTTGTCTTCCTTCAACATTATTACTGCTTGGATAGCTCCATGCAATGCCGTCCGTAATCAAGAATACCGCATCAGTTGGCTCTCCCTCCCCAACAATGTATTGTAGCAGCAGTCTTGTTGCAGAACACTGGCTTAAAAGAATAGCAGATTTTAAGCAACATTTGTTCATGCTTAGCCAACCCATTCTCTTTTTATATAATTTAGTAATTATTACAATAAATTTTACTCAGTATGAAATATACCAAGTTTAGCTGTAAAATATGAATTTTGAATTAAATTTATAATAAAACCTGGATAAATCCATGATTTAATATTAAGGCACGAGTAAAAAAAAAAAAACTTATATATATATATATATATATATTTTTTTTTTTTCCCTTCCTCCATGTATAGTGGAATTTTCAACCAATTGCAAATTTCCGCGCTATATTACCAAGTCCGTGTGGTATGTTCAGTGTCCTACACAATGGGTCTCATTATCATTGTTCAAAGACAAATGGAGATTTGCCTAGTGTCTTTGCATAAAAGTTGAAAAGAATATTTGAGAGTCAATTGCATGTCGATTCGTACTAATAATGACATAAACAGTTTAATTAAATACTACCAAGTATTATTTTAAATCAAAAAACTTTGAGTAATCAAACTATGTCATGTGTTTCTTGGAGAACAAGAGGTAAAATCTCTCAATTTAAATTATGACTAATTTTATCAAATGAGAGCATTATGTGTCATTAAACTCCTCAATAATCCAATAAATAGAAGTTCTCCTCAATCTCGTAGGAGAATATTCAAAAGTCTCGAAACTCTATTGGAATCAAGGTCCGAAACCTACAAAAACTTCAATGGTCAAAGCTCAGTCAGATTCAAGCCTCAAAAATTTCTTTTAAAAAACACAACTGAATAGTTTAGACAAAGCCAGACAACAGCATGCACAAAGTCCCAAATTTTTAAGCCTCTTTGTATTATGTTCTATATTATATCCATTTTTCTTCTAGTGTATTGCAAAAAAAATTTCCACAACAGCATGCACAAAGTCCCAAAATTTTAAGGTCCTAAACAATAAATAATCAATGCGACAAATACATTTTCATTTATATATTTATAAATATATATATAAAAGCCCCAAAATAGAGTAGTTTGATTATTATTTGTTAGGGACATATTTTATGTAATTGGCTAATACTTTGACAAAATGTACTTTACTTGTAATTGGGTAGATCTAGGATGAGTTTAAGACTTCAAGAAACATGTTGTTCAAGTCAAGTGTTAAAGCCATGAAGATCTGACCAAAAAACAAGTGAAGAAGATCTGTTCATTAAAGTTTGACAGCAATCTCGACAGAAAGACTTCTATCGAGGTTTAAAGTCAAAGCTCGACACAAGCTGTTTTTGTCGAGACTTACGAAATCAGAAATTCCAGATCTGATTTTCGGCCCATGCTTGTATATTTGTATAGGGTTTCTTTTCTCACAACTCTAGACATATATAAGGCTTATTTTAAAGGCCGTCGCATATGCAGAAAGTGACCTAGTTCATTATTCTTTTTTAAGAAGCTACTACGTCTTTACGCCAAGGGTTTTGTAACCAAAGAGCTTCTTGATCTTCATCATTGATGAACTGAAGGACTTTACAGCCAATATCTTCTTCAAGTTGTTGGTGTCAGTCACGTACTTAGATTCGTGCATCATTGTTTAGTCACGTACTAGGATTCGTGCATTAAACTAGAAGATTGCCACTAAAATACAAGGCCAATTGTGTATTAGGGTAAGAGTTTAACTGTAAGTTGGTATTTCTTTGTTAAGATTCCTTATACTTGTAACTACTTGTGATTGATAATAGTGGATTCTTGGGAGTGGTAACTTCAAAATCAACTGATTGGATTTTTGCCTTAGAGGATTTCTCCATTCTTAAACAAATCACCATATCAATTTAATTTCCGCTACATTTAAATAATTTGGTGATTTATTTGTGCTGCCATGCCATTGCATGTAATTGATATTTATTCATGCATATGTACCATATTTTGTTTCTCTATCTTATTGATATTGACCTGTGTTAGTACTTTTCTGCTTGTCTCTCTCTCTCTCTCTCTCTCTCTCTCTCTCTCTCTCTCTCTCTCTCTCTCTCTCTCTCTCTTTCGGTTAGTTGCTCTGTGGCACCTAAGCGTAAGTCTACTCCGTCCTGGAACCCTCTTCGTTTCGGGGCATCTACTTCTGATTCTACCGCCTCTCACGTTCAGTTCCGTGATGAGAAGGCCCGTACGGACTTATCGAAGAACTTTTCTCAACGCGGTATTCATTCGGAACGCCAAGTCATCTTGTTGGACTTTTCCGATACTAACCTTCCCTTTGTCATTTACAATAGGGGTTGGGAGTCACTTTATGGCATCCCGGTCACTTGTCCCTCTGTGATCATACAGGAGTTTTACTCCAACATGCATGGATTTGATTATTCTGAACCTCATTTTATCACACGCGTTCGAGGTATGCGCATTGTAGTAATTCTGGATCTTATATCCGAGGTGCTACACGTACTAAGGGTAGCGCATCCTAACTACCTCGGCTGTAATCGTCTTTGGACACAGTCCAAAGACGAACTCTTGTCCCTCTTCTGTGATACACCTTCATCTTGGGGTGATCGTCAAAACACCCCTTGCTCGAACTTTGCAAAAGGTTCGAGATTCCTTAACATGATGATGACATTTGTTATTTATCCCTTGTATCACTATAACTCCATTACTAAGCCTCGTGCTCAATTTTTGCTATCCCTTCTTGAGGGACTCAGTATAGACTTTCCCTCTCACTTTATACTCTCCCTTATAGTGTTTATAAGGATACAACAACCTATGATAAGCTCATTTTTTGTTCGGCTATCACGCAGATTCTCTACCATGCGTCTGTCTCCTATCCTGTGTCTGATCACTTCTTTATCATATATGCCATAGACGCAGCAACCATTCGATGGAGTAAGGCCCATCTTCAACTGAAGTAGTCGCAGACCGAGACGGCGACTCCTCCAGCTTCTTCAGCTCCATCCACATTTGCTCCTTCTTCTTCTGCGCGTGGAGCGACTCTCGAGGCCATCATGGCATAGCTTGTGCACATGGATGCTCGCCTTGACACTCTCAGCGATGAGTTGTGTCAAGTGAACACTTGTGTTGGTCGTATTGCATGATGACAGGCTGTCATGGGTGGTTTCACTGCTTCTTCATCTCCATCTCCACAGGCTTCAGAGGATGAGAGTGATGATGGCTCCAGTGATGATGATGATGAGAATAAGGATGCTAGCTCTTCCAATGACAAGTGATGACTTCTTCTTAGTGACTTACCCTTTGTCATTCGTGATAAAAAGGGGGAGTAGTTTTGGGTATGAGAGTTGTCATGTATTTAGGGGGAAAGTTAATATAGGAGATAATTTTGTTAGGGGGGGTGTTTTTATTTTTAAGGGATGTAGTGAGGACTTTTTGTATCTTTTCGTTTCTTTCCTTTTAGATACATTGTTCTTACTTTGTGATAGCAAACCTTGTACTCATTTTGTTATATATATTGAGATTGTTATTACATTCTTTCACCTGTCTCTTCATGTGTTGTTTCTTTTCTCTCTTCATGCACATGCTTCTTATTTATTGTATGCAATCTTTTATATTTTTGTTTCACACTAAGATGTTGTGATGCATTTTGTTTAAAGTGTTTCAAAAATACAGGTTGTCAAAGTCTTTCTTGCCATGAACTCTCTTTTTGCAAAGTTTTTCAAGAGTTTGTGTTAGGATAGATTTCCCCCCCAAAAAAAAAGCTAGTATCCCCCCCAAAAAAAAAAAAAAAAAGCTAGGATATTAAAATTTCCGTCCTAATAGCCGCCCCCCCCCCCCCAAATTAAAAAAAAAAAACTGTTATATGAATCAATCTGAAAAAAATCACCGACTAACTCTCATAAAAGAAAAATAATAATAATAACATCGACTAACTCTCATACAAAAAAAAATAAAAAATAAAAAATAACCGACAAAATAAAAAATAAATATGGACTAAAAACCTAAATTTTAATTCTCAAAATTTTACCCTAACCCCACTCTTCCTCCACGCCTCCTCCATCACTGCTGCTGCTGCTGTCTGCTGCTCTTTTTCTTAGATCGGATCCGGACTGTTACTGACTTGCTGCTGCTGCTCCTCCTCAAATCCTTGATCACAGTCACACACAGTAAATCTAAGAAATTTCTCTCCTCTCTCAAGTTAATATTTTTGTTTTTTTTGTCTTTGCGTGCTCTGCCAGCCGGTTAGCCCTTTGCTTTGCTTGCTCTGCCCTCTGCGTTTTTTCTATGAACTGTGTTGACTGATATAGTGATATTTGTGAGTTGTGGCTTTTTAATTTTATTTTATGGATTGTTGTGTTGTCATGTGGACAGTGGACCGTAGACTACTCACTACTTTGTGTTTGTGTGGCTGTGTATTTTGTAGCTTTTTGGATTGTGTGGACCGGTTTCACTTTCAGACTTTCAGTGTTTGTTACTTCTTTTTTTGTTTTTTTTTTGTTTTATCTATAAAGAAATAAAGTGGGACCAGGACAGTAAGATGTGAAACTGTGAGTAATGAATTGTGATGGTGAATTTCTGAGAGAAGGCTTTGGTAGTCACTGTTAATTGTGAAAACTAGTCTTAGGTAAATGGTAAGTCACAAGTGACTTTTTTGTGAGACCAATTGACCAAGTCTTTGGTCTAATTGTTTTGGTTTTATCAAAAATTTTGTCTTTGTCATTTTGCGTGATGTGGCTAATATTAGTAATATATATATATATATATATGAACTTGTGAACTTTGTCTTTGTCACTTTGTATGATGTGGCTAATATTAGTAATATATATAAACTTGTGCTTGTCTGTTTGTAATTATTTTGGTTTTAGATTTTTTTTTTTTGGTTAAGAAGTCCCTTTTTTTTAGTTGGTGTATAGAACTACGAAATATGGAAATAGTGAAACTTTTTTTTTTTTTTTTAAATTGTAGATCATGAGTAAGTCCACTACAATATTAAATTTTTTCAAAAGAAAAAATCTAAATAATTTTGAAGTCATAGCTGATGATGCAAGATTTCCAACCCCTAGCGTTGATGTCCCAGTTTCTGAAAATCTCTAAACAGAAGTTCCAAATGTCACCATGGACGAAAGTACAGGTTTTGTGCGTGATCCTGAAGTCATAGCTGGTGATGCAAGATTTCCAACCCTTAGCGTTGATGTCCCAGTTTCTGAAAATCTCCAAACAGAAGTTCCAAATGTCACCATTGACGAAAGTACATATTTTGTGCGTGATCCTGGAATGCGTAAGCAAATATGGGAATATGATGCTAATGAACGGGATGAAATTCGACGAGCTTATATTAAGCTTGGTCCATACCAACCTAAACTAGATGAGTACAAGAAAACTAAATTTGGATGTCATTCTCGTAAATTTAAACATTCCTGGTTTGCAATAAAGGAATTTAGTAAATGGCTTGAATATTCACCTAGTAAAGATGCTGCTTTTTGTCTACCATGCTTTCTCTTTGACAAGCCAATTGGGAATTCTGGGAGTCATGTATTCACTAAGGATGGATTTCGAAATTGGTAGAAAGTTAATGATGGAAATAATTGTTCCTTTTTGAATCATATGGGGAAAGAACCTAACCCTTTTCATAGAGCTTCCGAGCAAGCCATGACAGATTTGATGAACCAGTCTCAACACATACAAAAAGTACTTGAAAATTTCAATTCTGATCAAATTGCAAGCAATCAATTGCGGTTAAATACCTCAATTGATGTTGTCAAAGTGCTTGCATTTGAAGGACTTTCTTTTAGAGGACGAGATGAAAGTTCTGATTCAATTAATTGTGGGAATTTTGTTGAAATATTGGATTTGGTGGTATCATATAATGAATATGTTGCAGAAGTGATAGAGAAAGCTCCCAAAAATGCCTCATACAAATCACCAAAAATCCAAAAGGAAATCTTACATGTATTTTCAAACAAGGTGAAGAAGGCAATTCGTGAAGAAATTGGTGATGCAAAGTTTCCCTAATTGTTGATGAAGCTCGTGATGAGTCAATGAAGGAGCAAATGGCTATTGTTATAAGATTTGTAGACAAAGATGGTTTTGTTCGAGAACGTTTTTTTGGGGTAGTTCATGTCCCCGATACTACGGCATTAACCCTAAAAGATGAAATATATTCTATCTTGTCACATCATAGTTTGGATATTCAAGATATTCGAGGGCAAGGATATGATGGTGCAAGCAATATGCGAGGTGATTGGAATGGATTAAAAGCTTTGGTTTCAAATGATTGTCCATATGCTTACTACATTCATTGTTTTGCACATCTCTTGCAATTAGCATTAGTGGCAGCATCAAAATAAGTTATTCTTGTTCAAAGTTTTTTTAATAGATTATCATCAATTGTCAATGTTGTTGGTGCTTCATGCAAGCGTACTGAGCAACTAAAAAAAGCTTATGCTAATCAAATTGCATATTTTGTTGAAATTGGTGAGCTTGAAACTGGAAGAGGACTTAATCAGATTAGCACATTACAACGGGCTGGAGATACTCGTTGGGGTTCTCACTTGAGATCGATTTCTAGCTTGGTAAATATATTTAGTCCAACATGTGAAATTTTACTTAAGATCATCAAGGAAGGAAATACTACTTCCCAACGAGAAGCAGCATACTCATGTTATCATGCTATGATTTCTTTTGAATTTGTGTTCATTTTGCATCTCATGAAAGAAATTATGAAGATCACTGATGAAAGAAATTATGAAGATCACTGATGCACTTTGTCAAGCTTTGCAGTGTCAATCTCAAGACATTTTAAATGCGATGAATTTTGTTTCATCCACTAAAGCACTTATTCAAAAATTCAGAGATGAAGAATGGGTAATTTACTTACCATTGTGAAATCATTTTGTGAGGCACATGACATAGATGTCCCAGATATGAATGCTCGTTATGTTGAGAGAGGAGGTCTAGCTCGTTATCAACAAGTTGACTTCACAATTGAGCATCATTATCGGGTAGATATTTTTTATGCTGCAATAGATTCTATATTATAAGAATTAAATCATCGGTTTAGTAAGCATGCGGTGGAATTGCTTAATCTTAGTTCAGCTCTTGATCCTAAAGAGGCACGTGAGTCCTTTAGAAGTATAGAAATTTTGTTGTTAGTAAGCAAGTTTTATCCAAAAGACTTCACAATTCAAGAAATGACACTTTTAAAGACAGAAGTTGATTATTATGAGCACAATGTAGTACGACATTCGGACTTCAAGAAGCTATCAAGTATTTCTGAGTTGTGCCAATAGTTGGTAAAAACCCAAAAATCATTATTTTACCCATATATTTATAGATTGATTACACTTGTGCTTACTCTTCCAGTTTCTACTGCAACTACAGAGCGAGCATTTTCAGCCATGAATATTATCAAGAATAGGCTTCGCAACAAGATGGAAGATGATTTGGTACATAATCAATCATAGATGACTTTCGATACTTAAAGAGCGTCGAGTTCCATTTTGATAAATTTGTTGAAATGTTTAAAAAAAAACTTATTTTGTATGTTATACTTTGTCGACATTTTTATAATATCAAATGTTTAAGAAACACTTATTTTATATGTAGTATTTTTTTGAATATGAAATAGGTGTTAGTTTTTATTTTCAAAAAAAAAAAAAAAAAAATTGTTTTAAGATTTGCCCCCCCCCCCCCAAGTTCAAATCCTAGTTCCGTCCTTGATTGTTAGGACATATGTGAATCATGTTAGGAACATATGTCATTTAGAATTGGCTAATCTTTTGACAAAACGCACTTTACTTGTAATTGAGTAGATCTAGGATGTGTTTAATACTTCTAGGAACAAGAGTTCAAGTTCAACTGTTAAAGCCATGAAAATCTGTCCAAGAAACAAGTGAAGAAGTGTTGGATTTTAGAGCTTGACAGCTAGCTCGACAGATAGCATCTCTCGAGGTTTAAAAAGGAGTTTCTACCCGATGCTCGATAGCTGCTTGATAGATAACCTATCTATTGAGATTTACGAAAATCAGTTTTTCAAATATGATTTCACACCAATCCGTGTATACATGTTTTGGCTTTCTTTTCTCACAACTCTAAACATATATAAGGATTATTTTAAGGGCCGTTACAGTAGATATAAGTGAGTGAAACTTGATGAAAAGGTTTTTCACAAGCATATTGTGACTGGAGACATATGCCTTAGTTCATCGTTCTCTTGAAGAAGCTGTTGCGTTTGTACACCATAAGGTTTTGTAACCAAAGAGCTTCGTGATCTTCATTGTGTTAATGAACTGAAAAACTTTGCAGCCAACATCTTTCTCAAGTTGGTGGTTAGTCACGTACTGGGAGTCGTGTATTAATTGGCTAGTCACGTACTGAGAGCTGTGCATTGAAAATGAGAGATTGTTACTACTGAACAAGTCCAATTGTGTATTGGGGTAAGGGTTCAATTGTAAGTTGGTATAAGGTATTGAGATTCCTTTACTTGTAACCGCTTGTTGTGATAATAGTGGATTCTCGAAAGTGGTGACCTTAAATTCACCCGGTAGGGTTTTGCCTTGGAGGTTTTCCCCGTTCGTAAACAAATCACCGTGTCAACTTTATTTTCTGCTGCATATTAACTTAGTTGGTGATTTGTTTGTGCTACCACGCGTATTGCATGTTAATTGGATCAATTAATTAACTTGGCTAATTAATTGTTTAATTCATCACAAGGGGTCAATACATTATTGGTCTGTCAAGTTTTTATAGGCAAACAATGATAGTTTTTCAAAAATTTGTGTTATGCCTCCTCCGAGCCTCTCTTAACCCAAAACTCATTTTCTATAAAAAAAAACCCACCAAAATCTCAAGATCAATCACTTAAGACTACTCTAAGGTATGTTTCAACATCATTTTACTTTTGATTCCTTGGATTAAGCCTTAGATTCTAGAATTTCTAGGGTTGGGTATATTTTTGAAAGGGTTGGGAAAAACTTAAATTCTTGAATTTTTTTTTTCTTTTCTTGTTGGGTTGTGTCCCATTTTGTTGGTTTGTGTTTGTGTTGGCCCCAAGTGGCATTATATCATGTATTTAGGCAAGTTTTTCACATTTTCATGCGTTGTTTTACATGTTAATGGTTTGTATGCACACTACGTGTTTGATGAAATGCCCAAATGGCATTTTGGTGTTGTTTTGGACTCTGATAAGTACCAAACTTTGGGGATTACCATGATTATGAATGTTTATCATGTTTTGATCATTGGTTGTGTGTTTTACACACTTTGACCCAAGTGTGCTTGGTCATGCCCTGATCATGCATCACATATGGACACCACATGCACACTTGATGCACACACTTGATCACTTGACATGTTTTGCATTTCACTCTTGCTAGATAAGTAGTGTTACATGTTTAGCACTTAAAACATGATCCGGTGACATTAGGTTTTATATTTTTATGTTCTTTTTAGGATTAGTTGTTTGGTTTTTGGACTAACTTGGAACTAATCAAGCTTGTTTCCTTGTTTTTGTTTTTGTCCTTGTTTCTTTGTGTTTGTGAATGTTTTGCATATGTCTCCCCTTAAGAAATCAGCCACAAAGAAGTCCTTAAAGCGTCAATGCACGTCCTTGGATGCATTCTGAAGTGATGATACTGACATAGCCTATAACGACTACCACAAACAAGCCCCGATCATCTTGGAAAGGACTATGGAGTTAGAGTCCCTCAAACACACTTTCATCCCTAAAGTGTTCAACGATAGGATGTGGATAAAGCTGTTGAACCCAATGGGGAATGTCCATGCTGAAATCATTAGGGAATTCTTCTCTAATGCCATTGTGGAAGGGGATCATATAGGTTATTGGCTGAGAGGGTAGGAGTTCTATGTCACAAGGGAGTCCATTCAAGAGATCTTGGAGATTTGTCCAACAACTCCACACACATCCCTTTAGTATGATGAGAGAAGGGAAACACTTGGACCAATTGTGGACATCCTAGAAGGTGAAATTAACAAGAAGGCATTGCACACCATTCCATTCACCCTGGAGATGAGAACATTAGCCTGTATCATGATCTTCAACCTCTACCCGGTGAAGAATTTGACTAACTTGTCAGCACCACAGGCCATTTTTCTGCTTGATCTCTTCAAACACAAGGAGATCGATATTTGCAGTCACATCTACTACCTCTTCACCAAGTGCATCACAAAGAGGAGTTCGAGGTTGATTTTACCATTTCCAAGTCTCGTCATGGCTCTTACAGCAAGGGCAAGGGTGAAGATTCCTAGTGGTCTTCCTGTGATGCAAAGGGATTTTCCAATCAGTGCTTAAACCATGACCTGAAGCAAAGCCCATATCCCTGAACCATCTGTTGGTATCTCTCAAATCCCAAGAGACAATGTTGATGAAGAAGGTGGGGACACGAAAGAAGAAATAAATCATTTCACATTAGCTCTAGAGGACATTGCACAACCCTTTTCTCAAGCATGTGCACGGGTAATCGATCGTCTTGATCATCTCATTGCAAGGGTTGAACAGATGTATGGTATGCTAGAATCACACGTTCAACACTTCTCTACTCAATTCACCTACCTAGAAAGCCAAATCACTGTACTCTCGTCTCAGATTGACAACATGATGATGGAACAACAGCGGCAGCAACAAGAGGATTCGGATTTGGAATCCACATAGTTCTAGCCTCTTTGGCCATTCCGGTCAAAAAGGGGGAGTAGTTTGAGGGAGAGTAGCATAGCTTGAGGGGGAGCATAGAGTAGCATATCATAGAGCATTGGTTCATTTTGGTGGTTTAGTAGTTTACCTTTTAAAGTTTTCATAAATTATGGATATTTACATTACTTTCTTTTAAATCTTTAAAGTACTTTAGTTTTAATTTCAGTTTATCTTTAGTACTATTTGTGTATTTTTGTTTTTATAGCCTGCTTGTTGCTTATTGATTTCTATCGCTTTTAGCTTTAGTTTCTTTAAAGCATCATGCTTGTTGGACATGCAATTAATTTTAGCATTGCTCTTAATTGCATTGTGTGTCTGGATGATCATTTACTAGATAAATGTTCATTGTAGTCATTCCTTAATATGACTGTTCATGTTTGATCAAGTTACGCTTCAAAGATTATATCTTGTTTAATATCTTGTTCGCATTTTACTTGTTCCTATACGTACCTTGTGTTCAACTTGTCATGAGATTAATGAAAGTTTTGTTTATGTGCGAGTGTTTCAGGATACAGGTGTATACGGTGTAAGTGCTTCACAGCTTCTAGAATTAGGCGTGAGTGAGTTTTGCCTATGTTCCCAAACACATGTTTAAGTCTAGAGTCTGTTTAGGCGTTTTGTCACGGAATAGCCAAAGGGGGAGATTGTAAAATTTTTATTTACAACTATTTTGTGTTGGCTTTAATTCTGTGCCAAATTTGATTGTAATTTTATTAAATCATTTTTCCCTATATTTATGTGGGGTTTTTAATTGTTAGGGATAAGTGTGAGAGAGTGTGAAGACTCAAGCTTAAAACGAAGAACAAGTGCATTTTGTGAGAAGCTCACTTGAAGCTAACCCGCGAAGTAGCCACGTATAAAGCATATGACTGGAATGCGAAGAGTCATGATAGCTTGGAGTTTTCGCGAGTGTCTTGCGGGTAAGGCTTTCCTGTGAAATATTCTGTTTGGCAAATTTTTCATGTTTGTTTTACCAAGTCTTTACCCACACTATATATACCCTCATTACCTATATATTGTAAGGAGTGCTTTTCAGAGAGAAAACCCTAGAATACACACTTGAGAGTTAGAGATTGTTATACCCACAATCATCTACACATTTCCTTGTGGTTTCCCTCTACTCCTACCTCTTCATCTCTAAATCCTTAAGAGGTTAATAGTTCAAACACTTACCACACCCAATCTGAGTGTCAAATGAGGTTTTAGTGCTGCTGGGAAGCATTGGAAGGAGCCAATCATTGGTGGATGCAATCGGGTGTATTGCAGGATTCGAGAAAGTTAAAGAAGTCAAGGTTTCGAGAAGCCAGTTAGTAGCAGGAACTTAGAGGGCTCAAGTATATTGGATAGACTAGGCTTGGAGGGTCTTTTATTATTCGTGTACTCCAACTTTATTCTCTAGTGGATTGATTACCGCTTGGAGGGCGGCGGAGAGGTTTTCCGCCGAGTTCTTCGATTTCCTCTTTGATAACACGTCTCGATATTATCTTGTGTTTGCATCTCTCTTCCCTACTTTAAGCTTTACTTTATATCGTTGATAATGGATGAATGTGGCTTAGGGTAGTATTATCGGTTGTTTGCGCTCATTTACTCTGATTCCGCACATATATTGTTTAAGTATAAGCTTGTGCTAGTTATTTTGAAATTAGGAGTCTAAACATTCACTAGTGTTTTATACACCAAGTGAACTTATAGAGTAAAAGTAAGTAAATTGTAATTTAAAATTGAAGGTCTATACAAGCATTAGGGTTTTCACACTAATTGAGCTTTCAGAATGGTATACCCTATATATTGGAAAAAATTATTGTATAGTCTAGGAGTATATATACTTCCTTCCTCTTACAGAGGGGTGGGTCTCACCCACCATAGGGCCTATTTCTCTATGAGAGGAAGGGAGCATATTCCCGGAGTATACAATAACAACCCATATATTGGGGTAGTATGTGTGATTTAAAAAATAAAAAATAAATTTATCCTGTATATCAGGGTGCCCATGCATTGCATTAGTAAGTTAAATAAATGAATAATCAAGCATGATTAGATCCCGTCAGATGAAAAAAGATTAGATAACCAAATCCCATACCACATCACACGGATTACAAAAGATGTAAATATAAGGTTCTCTACACATTAACCCTTATTGAATTTAATACGGCGCATCAAACAGAGTATTATTTCACACGTTGTCCTTTTCCTAATTATACCATTATTATTCAGAATCCAAACAAGTAGAAACTCCATCACTGGAAAAATAAATCTCAAAACAGCAAAGACATCAACACTACGCACCAACACACTTTGGGTGATTGCAGCACCAGACTCGCTGTAAAATAGAAGCTGTCTTGGGTTCAACAACAGCACCATCTTTTTTTGGATGATTTTTCATTTGATTTTGAAGCAATTCGCTGCTTGTAAAGCTGTCCCAATTCATTTAGTAGGTTTTCAACAACGGCTTGATCCAATGCCTGATTCTCACCTTCACCAGATTTTTCTACATATTTTGAAGCTCTACGCTGCATGTAAACCTGTCCCAATTCTGTTAGTAAGTTCAATTCGGGATATCTTACAAGTATACAACATCTCATTCCTCTTCACACAAATTTGCTGGTTTTTTTTTAAGAATTGTTATGGACACAAGAAAATTCACAATGTTTCCAAATTAACATTTTTAAAAAATTAATTGGAGATTATTGTGGGCCTATG